>JZLH01S0131105.1:4226-14942 GCA_001188425.1 Eucidaris tribuloides
ATTAAACAAGCAAAGGCAAACTGCGATGCAAAACCATGATGATACCTGAATCCTGAAAAAAAGAATGGCTCTGGTAAAATGAAAAATGGCTCTGGTGATTTTTCCAAAATGGCTCCCTAAAAATAAAAAGTAATTTCAACACTGGGCCGTACTGAATACACGATCTGCCAGTGCGCTGCTGCGTGCATTGAACTGGTTTCGCAACACATCAACACCCACGCGTGCATACCTTTAAGGTTAAACTGCCCTAAACAGGGAATTCATTGACTACAATGCATTTTACTTTCTAAACAGTGGCAGTCTTGCCTGCATTAAAAATACAATTATTAGATCATCTTTGTAATAAGTTTTACAAACATAATTTATTGATCTAAAATTACATTTAATCATCACCTTGTGACTTGGAATTTATGTCACCTGATCAACTGATAACCCTTGTGTACCATTTGCATGGAATTTAACTCATTCAATACTAGAGCCTGTCCAGAGTAAAATAATCACTACAAATTTGCTTTCTCATCAAATCGGCAACATACAGGAATAGTCTATTACATATAAAGGGTAATAGGTATTGAATGATGTGTCAAACATTCACCTAATTAATTATTTATTGATGAAATTTTTAAGATCTTATTTTTCGTGTGAAATTTAAGACTAAAAATAATTTTTGATTGAATAACTTTCACTTTTAATTGACATAAACAGCCATTCCATAGTGACTCGCGTGACATTTGAACAAATTTTGAAGTTTCAATGTCTTACTGTTATCAAACTGGCTTTATTCAAACCAAATTTAACATGTTTTTGAATCAAGGCATTGGCAATACACGATTCAGTTCTGAAATGATTGTTCAATAATCAATACTTTTTTATATATCGCAATTTCTTTGACGTGACTCGCGTGACAGTGATGAAAAGAGGAATTTTGACAGTACTTTATTCAAATTGATTTTCCTATGAAACTACAAGTGTGATTTAAGTTAGTTCTGCTGAACTAAAAACTGAATACCCTAGCTCAATTCATGCATAAGTTAGATTGTGCCAAATTTCCATAGTTGCGAGAAATGGCCCAAAGAAAATGTGACTCGCGTGACACAAATGCGTGACTCGCGTGACACAGTTCATTTTTATAGCTGTCATAAGCGTTTAAAGACTTAAATTATAATGTTATATGAATAACTATGATGTAATTGTGAATACCTTTTGAAAGAGTGTGAAAATTCCAGTTTTTCAGGACTATTTAAAAAATTACCCATTTTGTAACTCGCGCAGTACATGGTTCAAGGTTCTACCACCATTTGACTGCCAAAATACCAAAACTATGAACTTTTTTTTTCAAACTAATAATATGTTTTCTAGACTGATATTTTGTGCTGAATTCTAAAGTCAGAAATGCAAAATATGCTTTCGTTTTTTAGATTTGTCAACATTTTTTTGGTGTGTATTTTGCAGTGTAGCTACTGGGCACATGTAGTCTCAGTTCTAGACAATGCAACTTTTTTGACCTCCATTGTAGCACTCACTCTCTGAGTGTTTTACCTCCAAAGATACTTACTGTGGCCTTAAATCCAGATTTTTGTATTATTCAATACAGTTGACCAAAGATAGCAGTTTCCTTATCAATTTCAAGATGGATTAATCTAAATGTCTGGAAGCCAGACTAGGGCATATGGTGCGCTTTAGAACAGTGTCATAAGAAATGCAAATTTTATGCCATACTATTCTGTTAAACAAAGGTTGTTCTAAGCAGCCTGACAGCTTGCCTGGAGGCTTGCAGACATAGCAACTACATAAATGTATGCATATTGAATTTTTGGTACAGAAATGTATTCATAAGAACCAGGTGGTAGTTTTAGAAGAAGGAAACATCCATAAAATTTCAATACATTATGAAAATAATAGAAGTACAGGGTGTGTACTTACGTTTGGGTTCAAAATCAGTAAAATCTTATATTGTCAATTATTTGAAAAAAAAGTATGAAGGCAACGATATCAGAAATTTAATCACTTAAGGGGAAATATAAGGGGCACAATTGATTAAATTTTCCAGCGCCTGTAACTTGACTGGTTTTCCCAGAATATTTCTTTGGCAAATGCAGACCGTTTTTTTTCACATACACTTCTCAAAATTAAGGGGTAGGGTAACATTTTTCCATTTTTCTCTCAATAATTTATTTACATGTAAAATGAAATTATACTTAACTTGTAGCTAATTAAATTCTGCATGAAATAAGGGGAAATTCAGCCCCTTTATATAATTTTACACAGTTTTTGGCAGTGAAATGGTGGTCAGATCTTAAACCTTGTCATGGACATATTTTATGAGTGTTTTCATAATGAAAAGGCATTCTGGAAAATATGACAAGCATTTGAAAAAAATATCAATGTTTTATAATTGACTGGAAAACTTACCCTAATGAAATCAGATAAAAAGCAATCAGCTCACTTACTTTCTCAATTTTGATCTATATACTCTGGTTTGTGACTTGTCCGACATACAGTATGCGTGACTTCGCGTGACACTCTGAAGATTGTTTTTCTTCAAGGTATGAAGGCAAATGAAAATGTTTATACTTCTCTTGATACACTACCACTACTTCTTCACTTACATGTCAAACACCAGCTGAAACTCTTTCTAGTTTTTTAGTAATCTTAAAAAATCCCCTTATTTTGTGCTCCGCAGTGACATATTTCGCGGTGTGTTCATGATGAATACTGGAAAATACGAAAAGCATTTCCGAAAAATTCTTAATGTTTTATCAAAAACTTACTGGAATAGCTACCTAATGCATGCAGAAAAAGCAACATGTTATGAATCAGCTCATTTATTTTCTCTGTTTGTGATTTATACCCCAAACCCTTCTTTTTTACCACAAAGTTCATGTATGTTCAGGAGGCTGTAACTTTAATTCAAATGCTTTATTTAAAAAATCTTTGAGATTTAGATGGTTTCAATAATTCCTCTTTGAATCATAAGTGACAAAAAAATCACTTGCTTCACTTCAATTTTTTAGTTTGATGTTGGACCTATACGTGGAATGGCTGTAAAAAAGAAAAACACGTCCGTAAAATATGTTTCTCAATTAGTTCAATACATCACCCACTAACAAAGTGGAACAACGCAAAGTCTCACCATAACAACAGCCGTTGCCAATTTGATAAGTTTATGAATATTCTAGTTAAATCTCATTTAAAAATTCATAACAAAATGAATATTCATTATGACATTGTAGCACCCAGTTCATTGAATAGCTGATATTTTTCTCTACTTGAGCATATTCATTAGATGGGGTAAATACAGCCACACTCCAAGATAAAAAGGCAAACCATAAATATGTGGTCTTAGTATTGAATGGGTTAAACAAATATTTTGGATCTATGCTAAAAGTTCAACATCTAAAACTTTGGTAAGTTTGTTATATTGATGCCACAACATAGTCAAATTTGTTGACCTGAAATGACTTTTGACCTTGACTTTGTCACCTAAAATTCTAATCACGTGATATTGGTGATACCGTACTTGATAAACACGTAGTCTCATTACCAAGTTAAATGAAATAGGAACGGCTAATTTCAAAATCTGGTTAAATAATCAAAATCCTAACCTTGGGTTAAGCTTTTGAGGTTTATGCCACAACATACTTAGGTCTATAAAAGTTTTTTTGACCTTATATGACCTTTGACCTTGACTTTGTGAGCTGATATTCTAATTAATGATTAGTGATACAGTACCTCATAACCCTAATGTCCAAGTTCCAAGGAATACAAACTGGGAAAAAATAATTGGGATGCGGGGCATTTTAAGAAATGAAACAGGAAAAGTAGCCCCCCGAAAAGAAAATTAATTTTTTCCCCTGAATAAGAATTTATCAAGTATCCCCCCCCCCAAAAAAAAATTACTCCAAAAAAAAAAAACCTGCTTTCAAAAGTTTTTGACACATACATGTATCAGATGCTCACTACACATGCTTCCAGTAGCCTATATTTTACACGAGTCAGTGGCCTTGGACAAATTTTGGCCTTTATATAGTGCCCTACTGTGCATGGCCTTGATGCCCTTTTGCTTCAGGCGTCAGCTACTGTACGTGTACATGTATGTGCTCTTTTCAGTTTACTCCTGTCACCAGGCCCTGTTTGTAAATTGGTTTTGCCCAACAAAAACCTTACATGTAATTTGGGGCCTGCTCTAAATTGTGTAGGCATTTCACCAACAAAACAAAACAATTCAGGATATCCAGACTCAATGCTCAATTGCCAATTATGATCAGACATTCCGCCAAATGTACACTGTAGTAGGCCAACAGTGTACGTGTACAGTGTACAGTATATGTCCAATTGTACATTATGATAGTGAAAATGTTCTTTATTGTTAACATGGCTCTTGTCCAGATACTGTTTTATTTGTGTCACAGTGTTCTGTTGACCTTTTGGGAAAACTGTGCCTCTGAAATGTGTTAGGATTAATACACCCACATAAACCAGAATGCGTATCAGGGGAAAAATACACAGAGGCTTGGGCGATTTCGCCCCTGAAATTGCAAAAAGAGCCCCCGAAATGTGTAAAAGAGCCCCTGTAAATTGCCATAGCGTTCAATACAAAAGAATACCTGGACAGCACTGAAACAGGAAAAGTAGCCCCCGAAAAGAACATTTTATTTTTTTCCCTGAGGTTTATGGATGCTGAATGCATTTAAGTTGCATTTCTATACATAACAAACAAACAAAAAAACAAATATCAATGTGTGACTTCACTTCAAACATGTATGTAAGCCTGATGACTTTGTGCTGGGCAATTAAATGATCAGTGATATTTTCTTGCCTCAAATTCAGCGATATAAATTCCCTGAAATGTGATGATTCATTTCTTGTACAACATACATGGTAAATTTACAAACTAATGTCTGAAATATTTAGCAAATTAAGGCATACATTGCACTAGAGCACCTTCCCATAATGTTTAGAACTTTGACAAACCTATCTACACAATTCTAAACATCTCAGAGAAATTCAATCAATATTGTTATTATATTAATGGAATAAATATATTGCTAATATACTTTATCATCTCAACTTGGCAAAGGGGAACCTGCAGTTGGCATTAGTGTTGTTTGAACCCAAAACTCGAAAGTGGAAAGATTTTGTTGGTGTTGTTGTTCCCAGGAGACAAGTTTGACGGATTAGGCACACCTACCTCTAAATTTACTTCACCACATTCCCTGTCACCACGACTCACGTGAAATTGCCAGACACTTCCAGGATGCTACAACAAACTACACTTAGTCTCATTCCAGACCTTCAAACTGTTTGCAGAATACAGATAGCTCACCTCAATTATAATTGTCAATGTGTATGTACTTTTTAATGCTGGTCTACAGAACCATACAGAAAACTGAGAACACACCAACATTCAGTAGAGAAGTTAAACTAAGCTACGTGTAGGTGAATTAACTGAACTGCACACAGGGATAGGTTTCATTCTAATGAATTGTATAACTGATGAATAGCACAGGTTTGATGGCAGAGTAAGAATTTATTTTACTTAAAGCCTATATAACAGTGTTTCCAGTTTAAAAATCTGAGCTGCATGATTCCCCATGCTACCAGTGTCTCTGACATGGTCTAAAAATGAAGCCCTGAAAAAATGCAGTTTAAAACGATCAGTAAGTGCTTTCAAAAAGTAAAAAATCTGAGAGACCATTCCAGCTTTCCATAGACTGTTGTGTGGGGCAGGATTTCCTATCGCCCCGATAGGAAATTAATGTGCCAATTTGAATCTGCACATATTGTACTAGTGACAGCATAACTGTCAAACTTTTGTGTTTAAGGTGTTTATTTGTCCATCCAAACACTACAATATGCCAGAAAGCAAGGTTGACAATTTTTTAAATAAGGCTTCCACACTGTTTAATATAGTGTCTTTAATAAGCCCCTACAACAAAAGAAGTAGTTTTAGTGGAAACTGGAAAACCCAGCTTGACTGAATAAAGGTACACATTCAGTTGATTTTCAAAACTTTCAAGCATTCCTGTATAAAAACTTGCCCAGTATGTGAATAAAAAGAAGATATTAAGATGAAAAATGACCAAACACCATTTAGCACCAGAAACGTGCTAAACTACAACACTGTTGATAATACAGAACACCATGGTACAGAAAGAGGTGCTGAAAAGTAGGCATTAGGCAGTACACGTAATTTCTATCAAAATTAATGAGCATTAAATTGTAAGAATGATACATGTACATGTATCACAGAATGTTTGGAGCTGCTTGTGTCCTGTATGTGCATATAAAACAGTGTCCAAAAGACTTTTTGAAATGCCTTCCCTCCACCACTTGAAAGGAGGCGTGTGACCAGGGCCAGTACTTCTACTCCTGATCACAATGTCTTGATTCCTGCTGCAAAAACTCAGATAGAAGCTTAATCCACACAACTTCTAAGCCAAGGTCTGGAATAGTCTCCCAGACAATGTTGTTGAACAATTTCTCATACGGGGCTCACGTCTTTTTAAGAGCCATGTACGCAGGTTTCTTTTGGAACATGACAATTCATAAAGCGAGCGTCTATTTCCTCCATTGATAGTGAGAGTTTTGTTGAGTTGCTATGACCCATTTGATTGGCCTTCTGGATCCTTGGTGTTTTGGTTGGCTGTTATTCATATTCACATATTATATCAGGGAAAGAAATACACGGGGGCTCGGGGCGATTTTGCCCCCGAAATGTGTAAAAGAGCCCCCATAAATTACCATAGGGTTCAATACAAAAAAATATCTGGACAGCTCTGAAACGGGAAAAGTAGCCCCCGAAAATAAAATGTTAATTTTTTCCCTGAATTAATTATATGACTAAAAAATGGAAGGGCCAGTAATTGGGCCAGTATTATCCCACATTCATTGATTATTATCTCAAATTTCATGACATCATTTGGGCACAAAATAATGTCACGTACAGATATGAGATGCAATTACTGGATTTCCTCCAGAATGTTAGTCTCCTCAGTTTTGGCTAGCATGATTGGCCATATGGCTACTCGCCACAGTACCCTTGGGGTGGGGGGGGGGGGGCACTGCCATTACAAGGTGTACACCATGCACGTGTATGGACTTTCAAAATGGACCCTAAACACATAATTATCCATCGATCTCAGAATATCCTAAACAAGTATACAAGTCTGAAAAGATACCCCTTTAAAGTTAACCTTATGCTGAATACACTAAACAAGTAAATATATTCAAGTCTGAAAAGATACCCTTTTAAGCAAAGCTTCTGTTAAAAGCATACCCTTTTTTCTGATTTTGATATCCTTTTCAATGTACACGCGTACACCGCCCGACCGTGAAAAACAACCCTTTTTACGCATTTTTTCACACGCGCATAGAGCATACCTTGTAATGGCAGTGCCAACCCCCCCCCCCCCCCCCCCCCCCATGCAACAGTATCAATGTAGAATGCAACAGTATCAATGTAGATTTGTACACTTGCAGTATTTTAGTTGTAGTCTTGGTACTATGGTACCACTGTTTGTGCTCTTATTGTGTACTTACATGTACATGCATGTAGCTTACATTTTTGTAAGGATGTCATCTGTGTCTACACAATATGCAGACTTTCTTTCTTTTTCTTTTCTCTTTTTGCTTAGGTGACTGTAAGACATGGTTACTCATAAATTGTTGCTCTCTAATATGAAGACCACTAGTACTTTATCTAAACAGGATGATAGTGAAAAATAATACCTCTGGAACCACTTCCTGGTGGAGTCTTAAACATTGTTCCTCAATGGGTCAATGTGAATGAATGAATGAATTGAATGAATGAATGAATGAATTTATTTATTTCCACTTTTTCGAACAAGAATAACATATATTACATTTTGAACACTTGCATCAAAATTGCATTAACAATAATAAAATATATACAAATTAATATAAGATTGAAATTGTTTGTTTTAAAGCATATGTAGCAATAATTAGAATTATACACGTTTTTTTAGACAACCAAAAGTGTGGAACCTACATAAAAAGCATGTTATTATACTATAGGTCCCGATGAATATGTCATTTAAATATGACTTTGCAATTATGGAAATATATGAAATGCAAAACCAACCAAAAATAAAATTACGACATTTGAAAACAATTAAATAAATAAATAAATAAATAAAAAAGACGATGGAAGGGAAGAGTGACAGGAAAAGGAGTATCCATAGGATACGATAATTAAATTTGACATTTTTAATGTTCAATAAAGTTATACTTAATGCAAACATAAGAGTTAAATTTAACATATTTACACTATATACACAATATAGCGATACAGTCGCCAATTATAAAAAAACAATAACAACAACAACCAAAACTCACTCAGAGGGTTGATTTTCCTCAAGAAGATGTTTTTTAAGTGCTGAGAGAAACTTTTCCGTAAGTGATCTTTCTTAAATCCATCGAAAGATTGTTCCATATAATGGTTCAGAATATGAAATTGATTGTTTTCCCAAATTCGTTTTAATAGTTGTTACTTTAATATTACATTTCTGTTTTGTTTCTTGTTTGATATGGATGATCAAGGAATGAAAAATAATCAATGAATTTATGAGGTAGATGTTATTTATCAAATCATGCATAAATGTCCTAATTACATAACGATATTGTTGGTAAATATTTAGCACTTTAAGTTTCACTTAATAATGGCGCTGAATGATGATTAATACCTTTGAAAGAATTACACTAAAATGCGTTTTTGTAAAATTAAAACAGGATTCAGACTTGTCTTTTTTGCAGCACCCACACTTCTATCCATTACGTTATATGAGAAGAATAAATGCATTATACAACATAACTAAATTTCCGCGAGAGAACAAAGTGGGCGTATTCTATACAATATGCAATTTTTTGTGACCACATCGCACACACTATTTTATGTTTCTTCCACGTAAGACTTCGTCAATACATACTCCAAGAAAGAAATTGATTCCTAATTTCAAAGGTTTGCCATTCATTAAACACCTGGCCCGACGTTACAAATTTTCTACGTCTATTTTTGAACAACATATACTTAATTTTATCAGTATTAATGGTAAGTTTGTTTGCATTGCACCAAGCAGTAACGGCCTTCAGATTTCGACTTATTTCAAATAAGTCAATGTTGCTTTCATCAGATTTGAACGTAGTGAGAATAAATTCAGAATCATCGGCAAACAATCGGAAATTAAAGTATGCTGACGACTTCAGGTAATCATACATTTTTTTCCAAAAGTCACATTTTTAATGCTAAATCATAATGTCAATACTCCTTTAATTATTTATCTACCTTTTAAAGCTGTTTTTGATTCATTATCATCACCATTATTTATTCAATTTATTTTATCAGTTATTACTATTCATCACTTTCATATTTGGGGGAGCAAAATAACTCCTTGCCCATACAGGCCAATGAGATAAGCCTATGACTAGCAGAGCAATGCCAACTGAAAATCATGTCATTTCCACCAACCCCTGGTATTGTTTCACATGACATTACCAAAGTTCTTTACGATGACTTACAAGAAGAAAATGGAAAAATTCTCATGATTTTTAGCAAATTATTTGGTCAGACTATTGCCCTCAATTAGAATGGCTGGAGGTACAGTCGACTATGGCAGTGTTGGAATAGAGCAGATATCTTCTTGTAGTAAAAACAATCAAATGACGACGACCATGAATCTCAAATTTCCTGTTGGGACTATTCACTATAGCTACAGGACATATTAATAAAATATTGACTAATTTATGATGTTGGTTGGCGGCCAGCACTTGTCCAAATATGCAGTAAATTTTAAGATTTTTTTAACACACCACATAATATTGATTGTCATTTGCCAAATTCTGACGGCTGAAGCATGCGCACAGACAAAATCTATGGTGCAAAGAAGAACAAAGTATTACCAGGATACTAGTACTTGTTTATGATGCATGTATGTTTTGTACTAATACATGTAGTTTAGCTTAGGGGCATTGCACTTTTACATAATCTTGTATGTTTTTTACAGAAGCTGTGAGTATGGTGTGAAGGACCAATGGGGTGTAGGATCAATGGGGTGTAATTCCAATGGGGTGTAGGACCAAAGGGGTGCAGGATCAAAGGGATGTAGGGACAATGGTGTGTACCGGTATAGGACCCAAAGGGGTGTAGGACCAATGGGGTGTTGGTCCAATGGATTGTATTTGTAGGACCCAAAGGGGTAGAGGACCAATGGGGTGTAGGTCCAATGGAGTGTAGGACCAAAGGATTGTAGGACCAATGGGGTGTACATGTAGGTCCAATGGAGTGTAGGACCAAAGGATTGTAGGACCAATGGGGTGTACATGTAGGTCCAATGGAGTGTAGGACCAAAGGATTGTAGGACCAATGGGGTGTACATGTGTCCAATGGAGTGTAGGACCAAAGGGGTGTAGGACCAATGGGGTGTAGGTCCAATGGAGAGTATGACCAAAGGGGTGTAGAACCAATGGGGTGTAGGTCCAATGGAGTGTAGTACCAAATGGGTGTAGGACCAATGGGGTGTAGCCAGGTCCAATGGAGTATAGTACCAAAGGTGTGTACATGTAGGAATAATGAGGTGTAGAACCAACGGAGTAAAACACAATGCCATGGGGAATAAAGAATCAAAGGCGTGTACATGTAGGACTAATGGTGTGAATTAACAAGTTGTACAAATATACAATCAATACCATCACCACAGG
>JZLH01S0131105.1:23887-33321 GCA_001188425.1 Eucidaris tribuloides
GGACCTATTACACCCTCGGGAAAGGGTACTGAGTGGGGGTTTCCCCGTACTGTTTCCTCTTCTTACATGTAGGTTGACTTGAGCAGATACAACTAAACTGTGTGGTACTCTTCTCATGCTTTGTGGTGGCTGTTCTGCTATCTAAACAAGACTTTTAGTGAATATGTGAAATTACACAGCAGACACCACAACAAATATTCACAGTACATCTATGTACTAGTAACGTTTATTCTCATTTCTTTTGATGGAAATAGAGTACGTTTTTGAGAAAAATATTGGTAAAAACACAGCTGAAGGTGTTTCTTGTACTTGATGATAATGCCAGCAGTGTGTACACGTTGCGACACAGCTCTGCACGAAGTTAACGACCAACAATCCTGGGTTTTACCAATTAAAATTAATTGATAGGTTACTAACTTCAACCAGCAGTTTATTCAGTAGATCTACTGTAAGGACGGTGATTTTTAGTTTAAAAACGGCCTTTTAGTTATTCTATTTCAACTTGTCTGAAACATGGAAATTCTACTTAGACTTTATACACTAAAAGTTACATTCTAAGGCCTAAACTACAGTACATTGTTTTGCCACCATTTCTGTCATATTTTGTAATTGTTTTTCAAATTTCTGTTATGAAATTCATGATTTTTCTCTTTCAAAATGTGAACAATTGGAAAATAAGGTTTCTGTGATTTTCCATTTGAAAACTCACTTTCAATTTCAAGTGGTCATTTCTGTGAATTACATCAGTTTTCCACAATCACAGAAACAGCACAAACATGTACACTGAAGTTGGCACCCGCAACCTAAAATAATTTTGACTGCTAAACCCCAGGATTGCCAAACTTAACAACGTTCCATGCCATGATTACCCTGCATCAATCTTGCAAGGTGTCAACCATGGAACGTTATTGATCGCCAACTTCATTTAGAGCATTGCGAGCGCACACCCCGCATTATAACTCTAGTGCTGTGTCTGTGATACTGTGTGTGTTGGTATTATTTGTCATCATAGTACGAGAACAGTCAAGAGTAAGAGAACCAGTAAAACACTTGTACTTAGTTTATTTACATAAAATAAACAAGAATCAGAGTACAGAGAACACACTTAGAACTTATATTGTTGTATTAGGTAGTAGTAGTTGTAGTATGGCGGCGTGGAAAATATCAAATGGTTTTGCCCTCTCTGCAGCAGAGGAAGGTAAGTTTAGGGGTGAAACCATTTGATATTTTCCACGCCTTCCCTCTCTGTTACCCCACTAATATTGTACCAACTGCCTGGTCCGGCGCCTATTGCTCAACTCCACGAGTCCAAGCTAGCCCTCCTGAATTCCCCGGCCCCCCAGCCCAAGCCAGGGCTCTGCCTCTGCTTGTAGTTGTAGACCACTCACTCTACCTGTAGTAGGGGAGCAAAGCCGAAAAAGGGGACATCTCCTTATCAGGGGAAGTCACCTTAAAGGGACCGTAAAGTCGCAAGTCGTGGGCGTTTGGACCTGGCCCGACTCGGGTAATATTCGGGAATGTCCGTATACTTTCGGAAAACGAGCGCGCGCGAATTGTGTGCAATTCCCTACGCAGCACATATTCACCCGAAGAAAGGCGAACTAGCCTAACTGACCCTCATCAGCAATTATGTTCGCAGCTCCACGATTGTTGTTACGCACCACTGAAGTCTACACTACGTAGCATAGAGTTCAGTGTTACGCACTGCCTTGCAATAGGGGCAAGCGTAAGGTAAATAAACGTACATGGATTACGAGCGGCGTGTCCCTTTAATATTAGGGTGACAAAATCTGGCCAAATCGAGCCTGTCTGTACGAAAAAAATGTCCTTAAATGGCTTCGACTACAGTCCAAACGGTGCATATTCGCATTCGGAGACCGCCAAAAATCAATTTCATTACAATGATAATTAATGAAATGAATTTTGTGAAGTGGTATCTTAAATTCTAAATATCTTACCATACTCATCGCCATGTAAAACTCTCTGAAGGGCGAGATGTAACGGTGTGTCCCCCATCGAATCTTGAACGTCCGAGTTAGCCCCTAACCTCATCAGCAGACAGACGATCTTTTCGTGCCCGGCAGCGCAGGCGATGTGCAACGGCGTCCGATGGAGTTGGTCCCGGTGTCGGATTTGATTCAGGTCGAGGAGAGCATGTTTTTTCAGGTACGATTTGACTTTCAATACTTCTCCTTCTTTGATATAGTCAAGAAGCTTCTCTTCTGTTGTTCTCCCCATTTTGAAGAGAAGAAGGCGATAAAATATCAAGAACTAACGTTACGCTTTGACAGTTTCCTCAAACGTTCCTTGGATTTGTCATGACTGTGGTAGTGTGGAGAGAGCGAGAGAGACGTGTAATACATTCGCAGCGCTCTAGGATCTTTGATACGTACAGAGTTATAGTTGTTGACAGTCGGAAGTTTTTGCATGCCTACTCAGATCGAAAGAGGGCAGTAAAATCCGCTCTGCCTGAATCATCTCTTTTCTTCCCGCATTTCTCACAAGTTTTGTGAAATAAAAAATAATAAAGAAAATACAATAATGTCGAAGCTATTTTCAGTGAAGCTGTGTCGTAAGTATATAATTCCTATTATTTGTTCATCAGTTGTTTAGGTTATATTCCCGCTCTGCCGCTCATTTGCGTAATAGGCAAAAACTAGGGTAAACTGGGGAAGTGGAACAGTGGGGTAAGTGGAACACTGATATTGGCCTCAATCAAGAATAAAATCTATACTACCGAGTGCAGTGTCCCACTATTACCCCGACGCCATACGTTTTGCTTTCGTTTCATATCAAAACTGGGTTACCTGCGCATGGATTGATCAGATAAGGTCAAAGTTCGATACCAACCATAAAAAGGAGGCCAAAGTTGATTGAATAACAATAATTTAGGGCAAAAAATGCTAAATCTTTTAATTTATTTCTTGGAGTCACAGAAAAGATTGAAAATGTGTTTGTTATCTGCGATAAAATGAATGCAAATATTGAAGTAAATAGCGAAAATTCAGAGAAAATTATGCAAATTAACATGAAAATGAGGTAATTATTTACATAAGAGAAAAATCCTGAATTTTGCATTGTACTATAAAAATATAAAAATGAGAATTCTGTAGCATTTTTTTTTTATTTTTATATTTTTTGTAAAATATTATGTTAAAGGCAACTAGTGCTTTATTAAATGTGAACAACTATGAAAAATAGGTTCCTGGTAAGCAAATAAAACCCTGTTCCACTTACCCCACGGTTCGGGTGCAAATTGGGGTAAGTGGAACACTGCCAATTATTATTATTTTTTTTTTTGGAAACGGTATCGTATTTGAACACAACATAGTTTAAAAAGTTCATTATGAAACATACTTTTAATTAAAGGTAATGTTTCTCTAAATTATGTATACAATATCTTTGCTTTGAGCTCATTTAAGCTTAAGTGTTCCACTTACCCCATTTTATATATCAATATTGAATTTTAGATTACAAAGTAGACACGTAAAGACTCTTCCATTTAATTTCACTTTAAAAGTTGAACAAAAAAAATCAACAATTTGAAACATATTCATTATTTACCACAAAGAAAACAAAAATTAAAATGTTTGTTTGTTCTTTTACAATAAACGAAGTCGTATAGGGGGCCTGGTGGTTGCACAAAATAATTCCCCGGCCCCCCAGCCCAAGCCAGGGCTCTGCCTCTGCTTGTACTAGTTGTAGACCACTCACTCTACCTGTAGTAGGGGAGCAAAGCCGAAAAAGGGGACATCTCCTTATCAGGGGAAGTCACCTTAATATTAGGGGACAAAATCTGGCCAAATCGAGCCTTCTGGACGAAAAATGTCCCCTTATAAGGTGACATTTTTCAGAAAAATGGCTCAACTACAGTTCAAACGGTGCATATTCGCATTCGATTCGGAGACCGCCAAAAATCAATTTCATTACAATGAATTAATGAAATGAATTTTGTGAAATGGTATCTTAAATTCTAAATATCTTACCATACTCATCGCCATGTAAAACTCTCTGAAGGGCGAGATGTAACGGTGTGTCCCCCATCGAATCTTGAACGTCCGAGTTAGCCCCTAACCTCATCAGCAGACAGACGATCTTTTCGTGCCCGGCAGCGCAGGCGATGTGCAACGGTGTCCGATGGAGTTGGTCCCGGTGTCGGATTTGATTCAGGTCGAGGAGAGCATGTTTTTTCAGGTACGATTTGACTTTCAATACTTCTCCTTCTTTGATATAGTCAAGAAGCTTCTCTTCTGTTGTTCTCCCCATTTTGAAGAGAAGAAGGCGATAAAATATCAAGAACTAACGTTACGCTTTGACAGTTTCCTCAAACGTTCCTTGGATTTGTCATGACTGTGGTAGTGTGGAGAGAGCGAGAGAGACGTGTAATACACACATACAGAGTTATAGTTGTTGACAGTCGGCAGTTTTTGCATGCCTACTCAGATCGAAAGAGGGCAGTAAAATCCGCTCTGCCTGAATCATCTCTTTTCTTCCCGCATTTCTCACAAGTTTTGTGAAATAAAAAATAATAATAAAGAAAATACAATATTGTCGAAGCTATTTTCAGTGAAGCTGTGTCGTAAGTATATAATTCCTATTATTTGTTCATCAGTTGTTTAGGTTATATTCCCGCTCTGCCGCTCATTTGCGTAATAGGCAAAAACTAGGGTAAACTGGGGAAGTGGAACAGTGGGGTAAGTGGAACACTGACAATATATTGGCCTCAATCAAGAATAAAATCTATACTAGTTACCGAGTGTCCCACTATTACCCCAACGCCATACGTTTTGCTTTCGTTTCATATCAAAACTGGGTTACCTGCGCATGGATTGATCAGATAAGGTCAAAGTTCGATACCAACCATAAAAAGGAGGCCAAAGTTGATTGAATAATAATAATTTAAGGGGAAAAATGCTAAATCTTTTAATTTATTTCTTGGAGTCACAGAAAAAATTGAAAATGTGTTTGTTATCTGCGATAAAATGAATGCAAATATTGAAGTAAATAGCGAAAATTCAGAGAAAATTATGCAAATTAACATGAAAATGAGGTAATTATTTACATAAGAGAAAAATCCTGAATTTTGCATTGTATACTATAAAAATATAAAAATGAGAATTCTGTAGCATTTTTTTTTATTTTTACATTTTTGTAAAATATTATGTTAAAGGCAACTAGTGCTTTATTAAATGTGAACAACTATGAAAAATAGGTTCCTGGCAAGCAAATAAAACCCTGTTCCACTTACCCCACGGTTCGGGTGCAAATTGGGGTAAGTGGAACACTGCCAATTATTATTATTTTTTTTTTGGAAACGGTATCGTATTTGAACACAACATAGTTTAAAAGGTTCATTATGAAACATACTTTTAATTAAAGGTAATGTTTCTCTAAATTATGTATACAATATCTTTGCTTTGAGCTCACTTAAGCTTAAGTGTTCCACTTACCCCATTTTATATATCAATATTGAATTTTAGATTACAAAGTAGACACGTAAAGACTCTTCCATTTAATTTCACTTTAAAAGTTGAACAAAAAAAATCAACAATTTGAAACATATTCATTATTTACCACAAAGAAAACAAAAATTAAAATGTTTGTTTGTTCTTTTACAATAAACGAAGTCGTATAGGGGGCCTGGTGGTTGCACAAAATAATTCCAGTGTGTCAAGCCTTTGAAATTATCATTGGATACAGTTAAATAACAAACGAAATGCAAATGTTGGGCAACATGCTCTCCACATTATTGGTTGAAACTTTATCCAATTCTGGGTAGTTTTCAACCAATAATGTGTACTTTGGGTGAGAACTACCCAGTATTGGTTTAAAATTACCCAGAGTTGGATAAATATTTGAACCAATTGTTGTGTGGACAGTATGTTGCCCAACATTTTAAGAGTATGAACCCGGAAGATGAACATGAATTAGAACTATGTACGGAAGTGCATGGTAGAAACGTTATCACCGAGTATGCTCAGGGGCGTCACTAGAGGCGTTGTGACCCCCCCCCTCCCCTCACGCACCAAGTCGGCATAAATAATTATAAAAGCCTGTTAGATGCTGTTTAGCAGGGATCAAAAATGTTTCTTCGTCGTTAGCTCCCTGCTTCCCGCTCTTCAGGTCAAATGTTGTTTGCCTTAATTGCTTGGGGTTTTTTTTTTTCAAGGCAAAAATGTTTCTTGCCGTCGTCGGCCCCAACCCCCCCCCCTTTCCGCTCGTCGGATGCCGTGTGGCATGGGTAAAAAAAAATGACTGGCAAAAATGTTTTCCGTCGAACCTACACCCACCTGCCCCCCTCCCCATCCAAAATGGTCCAGTGGCGCCCCTGCTGCAAATTCAGGGCAATGCATGGATGAAAATCACGCGCGACTAAATGCACAGGTTACTCAATATGTATGGGAAAAAATAAATATAGCAAAGCTGCCACCTGCTCATAATGCACTAAGTGATGGAGTTTAAGCACAATAATTTGTAACGGATTTATTTTAAAATCACTTATGATTAACGGAGCTATATAGATTGGATTTTGCAATTGAGGAGAAATCATTACAATATTGGTGAAAAAGTGTAAAATTTCAATCAGCGGTCTCTTAATTTTTAAGTTAGTAACTGTTGCATTTAATATATTTTTTAAACAAATCATACGCCCAACATAAATGAGCCAATATCAACCAAATTTAAAGGGCCAGTTCAACTTTGAGTGGTCACTTTAAAAACTCACCTATTTATTAAACAAATTATAGTCCTTTCTTTTTCTTTCTTTCTTTCTGTTTCCTTCCTTCTGTCTTTTTTTTTTTTGTGATTTTTTCTTTCATTTCAGTAACACACACTCTATGAATTTGAAATCATACGGTAAAACCGCGACATTGTTCTCTTCCCGGGGACATGAAAAAAATAGACTCACCATAAATCACGCAGAAACTACAAAGTCTTCACTCATCACAATAGTTTATTAATCATGATTATTATATTATGTTCACGGGTATATAATTTAGAAAACTTGATTATGAAATTTGAATATTGAAACAAATGCAACGATAAATTATATATAGTGGTAAATGAACTTATACAAAGAGTGAAGAAATATCTGCAGACAAATGGAATTTAATATAGAATAATACTATAGGTTTTAACAAGGTACTGGAGGCTCCTGCGAAAATATATTCCCACTTCATTTTCCTGTACTTGTTCAATATGTTCAATATAAAACTCTGAAAAATTCAATATGTAATGTCTTTTCATCATGGTAATTATATTATCATGTATCGTTTTGAAATCTCCATTTCCTCTTTTTGTTATTATTTTTGTAATGATTTGTTTATCACGAGTTTGGCATAGCATCGAAATGATTTTTAAAGTAATAATGATAGAAAGGTGGTGAGCAAAACAGAATACATGAGGGCTCTTGTACAGTGACCAAGTTCTCGATAAGATATCGCCATATTTTTACTTCAAACAATAATATCCAATATGATTCAAGATAACCGTATTTTATGATTTGTACACTGTAAAAATATTAAACACTTTTATAAACACCTTTCTGTAACACTTTATAAATACGTAAACACGTTCATCTGGAAATCATAAACACGTTTAGTTAGAAATCATACATACATGTAAATGTTATCAAAAGTTTGTCTTTATTTCGGGAACACTTCGTAAACGCTTGAACTCATTTGATATGAAATCATAAACACGTTGAAGTATTTGGGTGTCGAAAATCATAAACGCGTCGACAAATATTTTTTTTTAATGTTTTCTTACTTGTATTTACAAAATGGTTGTTGACGCGTTAATGATTTTCAACATCACCTAAACACTTAAATATGTTTTTGAAACGTGTTCAGTGTTTATGGAGTGTTCCAGAAATAAAGACAAACTTTTGATATATATGTAGTTGATACATATGCATAATTTCTAACTAAACGTGTTTATGATTTCCAGATAAACGTGTTTAAGTGTTTATAACGTGATATAGAAAAGTCTTTATAAAAATGTTTAGTATAGTGTGCGATTTAATGTCTTGATAACAAATTGTTCCTAATCTATCTTGACTTCGACAGATATAAGTTAGTCACTCGAAGATATTCATTGATCATTGATAACAGTAACATTATTTTATATCTCGTTGCTTTAAGACCAACCAGGTCAAAACTGTGGGAACATCATAGACGTTCATGTAAAATAAATTGTTACACAATTATGATTAACAGGAATTACACAACTTCACACCCGATCCACAAGTGAGACACATCAGGCAATTGTAAAAGATAAAAAAGATACGTATTTTGAGTTGCAATTCACACTGTTCAGCGTTCATTATGCTCAGGGTATTTAACAGCCATGGGGCTATAACGGTAAACATATAACACCAAACTTTATGGTTATAACCCTAACTTTATGAGCTTAGCACCAATTATAATGCTAGTTGTAATGTTATAACCTTTTAACACCTTCCCTATCCTCTTCCTTTTCCCTTTCATCATATATCCTACCCACATACATCCTTACAGATGAAGAGATAGATAATCTAGTTTGCGAAGGTGCCCATTTGATATCCAGGTTGGGTCCGCTCCCAAGCAATTTGGGAAGCTCAAGAGCAAAGTTTCAATTTTGGTCGGTTTTAACAGTTGTCTAACCGTATCCTGCCTGTCAATCTGATCCCTTTTATACAGTGGCTGATGTTGTTTAGACGATGGACCCCCCCCCCCCGCCCTTTATGGGGGTGGGGGTGGGGGTATCCATATTGATAATTAACAGTCAGTATATTGTCTGACTGGTACAACCGTTTTTCCACAACCCGTCCACAGAGGAGTGTCCGGTCTCATCGGGGTCAAAGTAGCCTCCTGTACTCCTGCTTCCTCCGGCTGAGAGGGCGCCCAGACGTCGCAGACATCGTCGCAGCTGCATGAATTCGGCCACGACTTTGCCGTAGCGGAGATGAGCCCTGTCGGCGTCGACCACCGCCCTGATCGTCTCTCGTCGGAGGTCCTTCATGGCTCCGATCAGGCCCAGCTGCGTCACGCACGGACTGTGGATGTCCAAGCATTCCAGCGATTGGTGAACGAGGGTTCGAATCTGCATATCGAATTGAGGCATTTCAATCGAGAAATTGTGAGATGAGAGCACATCCATTTTTGCCATTGGTCGCCAGGGACTTTTCATAAATATATTGCAAGATCATGTCGACCATAATATCGACGTAATGACGTCACGAGGTCTTGATTGTCTATTTCCTGCGAGCACTGACCTGCGAGAATGACGTCATCAAATTGCAGTTTACAAATACGACATCGAGATGTCCAGCTATCACAAAACATGATTATGAGAAAAGACGATCAGATTTCGACACATAGAGGGCGGTTCTGACAACCATTTGAATTGTTTTAGAGTTACCACTTCAACTACTACTATACTTTTACTACTACTAC
>JZLH01S0131105.1:49510-60884 GCA_001188425.1 Eucidaris tribuloides
AGAATGTGTTCTCTTTCAAATATTTGAGTTGACACCAGCATAAAATCACATGAAAATATGAAGTAAGCGTTAACCTCTTTGGTATCTTGTTTTATTATGGCACCGGAATCTCTCCCTGCTGTGCCGTGAAGAGTTTTGAACCGGAAATCTGGCACGAAAATCATCTCAAATGACACGTTATCAATAAAACAAACAGGAATAAAAATATGTGATGTATTGTAAAATTGGAGCTTTTAAAGAATACCCACCGGGCTCGACACTCGCCCCCCCCCCGAAAAAAATGTTCGAACAGAAAATGTTTTAGAATGAATATATTAATGAATAAACTGAAGCGATCTAACAGTAAAACTTAAATACTGAGATATACAAATTTTGAAATATATTAACCATGCTCAGAAACACGTCTTTTTCATGCGTATTTTTCAAAAATGTTCCTTACCCCTGCTTTGTCGCTTCTCTTCCAATACCTATGTATATATACATTTTTTTTTATCTCGGACCTACTTCCTATATCTTTTCGAAAACTTTACTACAATCAGTACAATCTTTAAAAAATGTATCTTTAAAATATTTACCAATGCGTATTTTCAAAAAGCTCCCACACCCTCCGCCGCTCGGTCGCTTCGCTCCCTCGCGTGTTTCCGTCAAGCCCCAGTAGCGCCATAAAATTTTCGCTCTGATACCCAAACAGATATGCTGTAGCGCATTTCATTATCTATTTCATTTCAAATAGGTTATCAGTCTCACCGGTCGGACGACAGATGACGCCAGCGTCTTCGCCATGTCCGCAGTTATGTTGAAGGAAGCCGTTGTGAGGACAGGATTTGATGCTTTCCTCGTTACCCTGGCAGTCGACGTTGTCGAGAATGATATCACCTTCACCCTGTCCGAAGGTCGCCGATCCTGGCGCGCTTTCGGCTCCGGAGAAGCCCAACATTCGGCAGATCACATTGGCGTCCTCGATGCCCCAATCGTCGTCACATATCGTGCCCCAGGCACCATTGTATGTGATCTCCACACGGCCCTCTCGCTCTGACCCGCCGTTAACTAAACGTACCTCTGAATACCAGGCAAAAAACACAAAACGTTGAGATTTAGTTGTATCCAGGATTTTTTTTCTGGGTGGGTGATCATAATTTTTTTGATCTTTTCAATGAAATAGCAAGATGGATCTTGAACACTTTTGCATAAAACACAGAATTTGTAAGTTCATTTATGCTAACTTATGCAAATTTATTCAAAATCGTAAAAATAACCCATTCCTTTATTTCTTGGCAGATTTTGATTCTGTATTTCATTTGATAGGGCTTGGTACAAAATTGTGCAATCCAATTTTGTGTTGGAATTTCGGAGGCCGATACGAAGACCTATCAGATAAAACAGAATCAAAATCTGCAAAGAAATAAAGGGCATTTTGTGATTTTGAAAAAAAAATCTAGAAATTAACTTCCAAATTATGTGTTGAAGTTGGAAACCCCTATCAGATACAAAGAACTAACCCTAGGTCAAGTTTTTGATATTGACTCCACAGAGTAGTGGAAGTTGAACTGAATGACGTTTGACCTTGATTTTGAGACCTGAAATTCTACCCGAATTAATGATATATGCCTACTTCATAAGCTTTGTCCAAATTCCAAGGAATAAATATTTGTACTTTTAAAATTGCCAATACATGAACCTTGCATTTATCGCAGCCGTCGGAAAAGCGGCGCCTATATCTCGCTTCTGCTAAGCATAGCAGGCGCCCGGAGCAGGCGAGATGAAATATCCAACATGGCTGCCACAGCCATAGGTCTACCTCAATGTGCGATTTCACTGCATGTTGCGGATTTGTAATTGATTACCTTATAATGCAAACGACCTTACTCCCAATCTGCAATGTTCCAGGTGTTAATTTGAGTAACTTTCTAAAATCTAAATCTTCATATCTACTGAAGATATGCTTTCCTTCTTGATATTTGGGGTGTCAGAAGATGCGGTGTGCACTAACTAATGGTATGAAACGTATTCCAGTTTTATCGTAACATAAAACATTCTACATTAGGAACTTAACGTTCTGACGATTGATCCCCATTTCCGATCACTGGATCCATAAACCTTTAAATTGTGGCCATCTGCTATAAAGTATATCCAGCTAATACAGAAGAATGCTTCCTTTTGCTAGCATTCGCATTTTCGCCCTGCATAATCTTAGTTGGGGAGAGATATGGCCGAGTTTTGTTTTTATTCAAGGGCAAAATCGTGGAGATTTGAAGCAGGTAATCAATGACCTTATCCAACAAGATGCGATCCCTCCATATCGTATTGTACTGTCCTCTGAAGAACATCGATCCATAAGTCCCCTTCACTCTCTACGATCCTTGGCAAAGTTTATGCCCTGTTCCACCATTTGCAGTTTCTCTTACCCAAGCCTTTGTTTAATGGTTCTCTGCAAATTAGTCTTCCGCTCCTACCCAGGTTTCCATGTTGTAATAAAATAGTAAACAGTAATGAGAATGAGAAGCAAACAGTACGTCGAGTATGTAAATTTATAAAGTTTGACAATGTTAAGCCTACCAAGGAACATTTATAAAGCAATCTTACGTCAAGCCAGCGTTAGCAGTACCGTACTATACACGCACGCAGCTCTACGCTCCGCGCTGGTATGGGCTCTAGCTCTGTCTACTTTGGGGTCTTTCTCGGAAACGAGCAAAACATGATTTGGAAGTGTGTCATTTAACGTTACAAAATTGTATACAGAACAACCTTGAGTTCGTGTAGCATTGTTTACTTTAGGATATGAAATTGGCCCGAGGCTCTGATCAAAACTATGGGCTTTCGGAGACGAGATAGCATCTCAGTAACTATCGCTTCAAGCCCATAATTTTAACCAGAACTTCTGTAGGCGCGATATAATCAATCGGAGCAGTTGATTTCATCAAGTATTTAAATATCAATCTTACCGAATGCTTGACATACGACGCCAGCGTCTTCGTGGTGTCCACAGTTATGCTGGAAGTAGCCGTTGTGAGGACAGGACCGGATACTTTTCTCAGTACCCTGACAGTTAACGTCGTCGAGAAGGATGTCCCCTTCACCCTGTCCAAAGGTCGCCGATCCCGGCGCGCTTTCGGCTCCCGAGAAGCCCAACATTCGGCAGATCACATTGGCGTCATCGGTGTCCCATCCATCGTCACATACCGTGCTCCACATACCATCGTAGTAGATCTCCACACGGCCTTCTCGATCTGACCCGCCGTTAACCAAACGTACCTCTGTAAAATCAGGCAGAACGAAGTGGAGATTTAGCGGATTCAAACGTAGATTAAACTGACGTGTGCAGAATGATAAAAATGGTGTTTCATAATTACTGCAAACAGGACAGGTAGGCTATTAGTCCTTGAAGCATGTTCAATCAAATCGACATATTCTGTTAAAGATTCATGTACAGTTTCAAAACATTTTTCTAAACTTGTTAGTGCAATCGAGATTAATTTTTATGATATCTGCAGCGATATTGGATTGGCTTATTTCAAGACCCATCGTGACGTGCAGGAGATCAGTCCCATGCTCAGAGGTCAGCGTTACAAGCTCTCACAATTGTTTATCCCCTCCCGCAGGGGTGTATTCAGGACTTTTTTTTTGGGGGGGGGGGTTGTGATCTTAATTTTTTGGACCACTAATATGTGATTAAAATGTGATCGGACATTTGCTTCAGGACAGTTGCTCCCATGACAATCTCAAAAGACGTCTTAGGGTTACCGTTGGTTTTCCAGTTCAAAAGAGTATAAGGGTAAGTGTTTGAGTTGAGGTTTAGGGTTAGGATTGAGGTCAGGGTTTATTGCATGAAATCATCGGAACAATTATAGCCGGAGTAAATGTCGGACATTCTATGATATACCTGACCAATGCTTTCATTTATCACTGTATATGTGGATCTTTTGACTTTTTGGATGGGTGGGGGAATCGTACCACCCTCCCGACCACCTCCAGCATACACCCATGTCCCGATTATTCCATGTTAGAAAAAATTCCAGAAGCTACCAAAGGCACCTTTGTTTTCGACAGTTCCTGCCATCAAAATTTTGAGAGAGATAAAACGGATTTTGTTTTCAAGGGCACACACGTCGTGACGAGAATCAACCAGGAATCTGTAGCACGGAAATCAATGACCTCATCCCAGGAGCCATGCCGTCACGCCTCGGGATGTTTTCATCTTTGAACCAAATACAATCCCATGATCTTGTAATATGACGACTAAACTGAATTATTGTATCAGGTAAACGTCCCCTCAACCCCCCCCCCGCGCAAAAAATGCAGCGATTTTATTAAATATCAATTTTTAAAATCTCACCTATAGGATGACAGATGACTCCAGCATCTTCGCCATGTTGACAATTATGCTGGAAGTAGCCGTTGTGAGAGCAGAATGCGATGTTTTCCTCGGTACCCTGGCAGTTAACGTCGTCAAGAATGATGTCACCCTGACCCTGTCCGAAGGTCGCTGATCCCGGTGCGCTTTCGGCTCCCGAGAAGCCCAACATTCGACAGATCACATTGGCGTCATTGATGTCCCATCCATCGTCACATACCGTGCTCCAGCCTCCGTTGTGATAAATTTCCACCCGGCCCTCTCGGTCCGATCCACCGTTAACTAAACGCACTTCAAGGGGCAATGCTGTGAATAAAAGACCAAATATCAACATTAGTAGTCATCCAGGTTTTAAATCCGTTTAAGTCCGACTACGGGGGTGGCCGGATTCACCTCGCACTCACAGAAATCACCCTCACCCCCTCCCTCCACTTTATTCGGCGCATCCTCCTCCCTCAACCCAACCCTCCTACTCTCCTCAACCACCTGCTTCTTCCATGTCTTCTTCGGTCGTCCCCTTTCCCTCTGACCAGCCACCTCAAACTCAAGCGCCCTTCTCAAAACATGATCAACATCCCTCCTCAACACATGTCCATACCAACGTACTCCGTTCGTCTACGTCATCTGATCCACCGTCTCTTCCAAACCCAACATATGCATCAACACCTCAGTCTTCTTCCTGTCCAGCTTAACACCACAAATCGCTCTCACCATTGCTCTCAGTCCTTCTCAGGACCTACATTTTAAGGTTTTTCGTAAGTATGTAAATCAGTACTGTTTAATGGCTTCTACATTTGTTAATCTTACAATAATTTGGAAGCATGTGATCTGCATTTTTCGTTAAGTGTACAGACCATAGGCGCACCGAGGGAGTGCTTTTACAGAAAACACCCCCGCCCCAATTGGTCGTGACCGGTTCTCCTTTGGCCGTAAGAAATTCTCTTCTCTTTAGTGTTGGCTTTTCGCTTCGACGTTTGGCCGTGCACGGACATTTGGCTGCGAAATACCTCCTTTGAAAAAAAAGGCCTCGTACGCATATGATCTAAACTTATCCATACTGCAGCTTTGATTATTCGCTAAGTTAATGATAGTATTATGAAATTTCTCTGGAGGTTCCTTACTCCTGTCAGTTATTGAGAAACATTGCCCATCAAAGGAGCAAATATTGAACACGCAAATATTTTGTAACATACCATTACAGGTACGTCCATCGGAGTCCAAAGAGAATCCATCATTACAGGTGCATTCGTAGGACCCCACAGTGTTGTGGCATTGGCCATTGACAGTGTCGCATGGAGAACCAGTGGCACATTCGTCAATGTCTATGGTATTAAATAGAAAACACATCTGTGATAAGACTGAGATTAAAGGGTATGCAAAATGACCCAAGTTTGGTAAGTCACTTATTTTCCCTGTTGAGTTTCCCAATGGCTTTTTGACATGTTTTGTCACATGAACAGTAACATTGATTCAAACAAACGTGTGGACAAGCAAACATGACTCAAACCCTTCAATCTCAAGGTTATAATCAAGTTGCAGCTCAGGGGCTCCTTTTGAAATTGGGATATAGCTGACTAGCTGAGAACAAAAGACAGAACTATTCATTGACGTAATGAGTCAAATCATTTGAGCGGTCGAAAAAGAATGAGGCAAACCATGGGGGGGGGGGGGTCAGAAATGAAATTATCAATGAGTCTCTGTATACCATGATATTTGGGGGTCAACCACCACCACCACCTCATCTGACGCCAGTGACTCCATGTAAAACAGGTTCATTGACTCTTTGACCACCGGTGTTCATTTTGCAGCTCTTAAATGTACACTCTATCCCATATTTTGAAATACTGCCCTTTTCCTGATGGTATAATCGTAAAGGGTATAATTAAGGAAAAATAACTGTTTTGATGGTACCAAACACGCATTGATTACTTCTAGGAGAAGGGAGAAATCAGAAACGGTTTTCCAAACTTTAATTGTTATTATACAGTGCGTCCCAGAAAAAAAAAAACAGAACCCCAAAACAGGCTTATTGTGCGGAACCCATGAGACGAAGGATTGAAAACAAAATGTTCAAAGTTCAACTCGTTTATGGTCTTTGAAATGACACATAAACTTATTCATTCAAGCATCTCCGAGTAACATGAATTTGGAATTGTCAAAAACCACTTGCTGCACTTTGTTTAAGCACACCATGTGCACATTTCTTTTCCTGGTGTGCACTGTGTAAAAGACAAAGCGTAGTAAATGGTTTTTGACATTAAATGTTCAAAGTCATGGTACCCAGACATGAATGAATAAGTTTACTTATTCAATCGTTTGAACCAGCATAAATGAGTTTATTTTGAACATGTTTTTCTTCAATCATACGCCTCATTGTTTCCTGGCAAGCCTTTGAGGGTTGTGTTTCTGTCTGGAACGCACTGTATATACCTATATATATGATAACAATTTCAATTACAAACGCAATGAAACGATGAAAGATAATCTTACCTGTTGGTTGACAAACGACACCAGCGTCTTCATGGTGTCGACAGTTATGCTGGAAGTAGCCGTTGTGAGAGCAGAATGCGATGTTTTCTTCGGTACCCTGGCAGTTAACGTCGTCGAGAATGATGTCACCCTGACCCTGTCCGAAGGTCGCTGATCCCGGTGCGCTTTCGGCTCTCGAGAAGCCCAACATTCGGCAGATCACATTGGCGTCCTCGATGTCCCATCCGTCGTCACACACCGTGCCCCAGACTCCATCGTGGTAGACCTCCACACGGCCCTCTCGTTCCGATCCACCACCAACCAAACGCACTTCAAGGGGCAATGCTGTGATAAAAAGGCCATACATTGATTAAAGTTCACGACCAACAATTTGAATATTTGAATTATACGTAATTCTTTAAAGATTGGGTTATTGATTTGCACGTCAAAAAACATCTATATGATTCAAATCAGCTGAAATCATATCCAATGTGAAGATTAATATAAATAAACACCTCTCATAGAGACTTGGGGTAAAATATTGAGTTTTGGTTAAACTCTGGATGGTTAAACTTCATCGTTTTTCCATTTGCTCAGGAGCAAATTTTAAAAAATCCGCGACGTCAAACGTTCACGTGCTGTTCCAAAATGGTCCGATCAGCCGTTAGCCAAAGGTCGCGCAGGGGATAGCTGTTAACCAATCAGAGGGCTGCGCTCGTCTTGCTACGGTGCACAGTAACCGCGATTCGCATTTTGAGCAAAATTGAAACTCAGAGAACAACATTCTGGTAACATGTCGTTATTAGTTTCTTATAAAACAATTCATGACGTACATGTATGGATCTCAGACTTTCAACACACCATTTGTAAGTACTTAACTACCGTTTGGTATTGATAATGAAGGGAAGTAATGGACTTGCACATAACTGCGAATCAATAATACAATCTTTAATAAACCGTTATGTCCTAGTGGCCACTATCTTAATATACTAACATCAGGTCATGCATAATGCAGTTTTGACTATTCGATGAGCTAATGCTAATCTTTTTAAATTTCGCTCTAAGTATACTTATTCCGTTCAGTAATTGAGAACAAGTGTCCACTAAACGGGGAAAATATTTAAAACCGTTAAGTCATCTTTTTCCTTTAGTCATGCTTTGATCGATAGCCTAACACCATATAATACAGCTTTCATGGGGTAATGCCCTACTCTTTAAATTCCTATTTACATCCTTACTCCTGTCAGTAATGTAATTTGAATGTTTGAATTTTCTCAAGTCTCAGATAATGTCTTGCTCTTGAGAAATAGTGCACAGCTTAAGGACAAAGTATAACGAGTTTAAGAAAATCTGCAGTTACATGTAACATACCAATACAGGTACGTCCATCTGAATCCAAAGAGAATTCATCATTACAGGTGCATTCGTAGGACCCCACGGTGTTGTGGCATTGGCCATTGACAGCATCGCATGGAGAACCAGTGGCACATTCGTCAATATCTATGGTATAGGAAAAAATATTTATATATCTGATAAAGAATCTGCGTCCTTGCGTCACTTCAGGACTTTCCCGTCATGCTGATCAGGTATAAATATGAAAACCTGGAAAATTGTGCTTTAAAGCGATCTTTTGCTTCAAAAACGTAATTCGATTTTGCCCACCTCAATTCTTATTTTAAAGAGTGCTGTTACATAGTCCACCAGATCATGTGAAATTTATCTAAATTTCTTAGCTTCTGGAGTTCTGCATTGGGTGTAAATTTGTATATTCAAGCACTATTACATGAAACTCAGACAAAGCAAAAATGTCAACATGATTCCCATATAAGGTCTACAAAAATGCCCTTAAACAGTTAAAAAATGAGTGCTTTAAAAAAAAACATTGAGAACTAATTTTTATCTGTACATATTTTACAATTGACAGAATTACTGTCTGAATTTGAGTTCTAGGGTGTTTACATCTATTCAAATATTGTCATATTGATTGATTTATTTACATTTCTCAAAATAAATGGTACAATCATAAATTGTATAAGTATATTAAAGGAAAATACAAATAAAAAACTTAGCGGTCAGTTGTAAGCAGATTTACATTATGACATTTTGATAAAGAGAAATGTAGGAACCATACATAAGAACTTGTTAAACTGTAGGTCCCTGAAATGGTAAATTTAGAAAAGTTTGACAATTTTTTAAACGGGTCTTTCACAATGTTAGTGTCTTGAGCCTGTCATTTTCTAACTCGGTGTCATTATTTTAATGAACTGAATGACCAAACAGAAAGGAAATCATGCCTATTAGTACAAACTCGTGACGGCTGCGGGATTTAGGGTAATATAGTACTTACCACAAATAACTCCGGCGTCTTCGCCATGTCCACAGTTATGCTGAAAGTAGCCGCTATGAGGACAAAATGCGATGTTTTCCTCGGTACCCATGCACATGACGTTATCGAGGACGATATCGCCTTCTCCCAGTCCAAAGGAGGCCGCAATAGACGCACTCTCCGGCTCCCCGGGAAGCCCAGCATGCGACAGATCACATTGGCCTCATTGATGTCCCATTCATCGTCACATACCGTGCTCCAGACTCCATTGTGATAAATTTCTACCCGTCCCTCTCGGTCCGATCCACCATTAACTAAACGCACTTCAAGAGGCAATGCTGTGAATAAAAGACCAAACATTAACATATTTCAAGGGCCTATATTTCAATGTTTATGATAATTATGTATACATGTAACATGGTTAACGGTAAATCGGCATTTCGTAGTGGCTTCAAGTTCTTAATCTTGCAACAAAATGGAAAAATCCGGGGTACTCTTTTGATACGGATGATTGAGACTGATAGCCTGGCCCCCCTCCCCAGAATGCCCCCAAAATGGTATGGTAGTCAGGGGGAAAATCATTCAGTTGGGGAAAATTGGAGTGATTGTCGGGGGGAATTATTTTCTTGACCCCCCCCCCCCCCCCCATTGCAAATTCTTGTGCACGGCACTAACCCAAATGCAGCTTTGACTATTCGATAAGTTGCGCTAGTCTTTTAAGAAATTTATCTTTAAGTTCCAGACTGTCAGTAAATTGAGAAAAAATTGCCACTAAAGGGAGAAAGCAAATCGGTTCCAGAAATCCAGTTTGTAACATACCATTACAGGTACGTCGATCGGAGTCCAGAGAGAATCCAGTATTACAGGTGCATTCGTAGGACCCCATGGTGTTGTGGCATTGACCATTGCCAGCGTCGCATGGAGAACCAGTGATACATTCGTCAATGTCTGTGATAATAAATACAAAATACATCCGTCATCTCACAAATATCCGCAAACTTTCATCGTCACTTCCATGTTTAGCAATTTGAAATTGCTGAGTTAAACGATTGACTTTGATTTAATCAAACTGATTAGATTTAAATTTACATTTTTTCATCGTATTTTAGAAACACGAGTTATCTCACTAAGCCATGCGTGCGATGAAGACGTAAGCATTCCATCCAAAATGTTCCGAGACGTATGGTATGTCTGAAACTTTACGTGATCATTACCCAATCGCCTGTTAAGTCACAAAAAGTAACGCTGGTTGATCAATATCCATGTATCTTTGTGAATTAAAATCTCGCATCAATTCACGTTGCATTAAATGCCGCACATGCATTTAGCATGACAAAGCGACGCACATGCGATGAAAAAGGTTGATCTCAGATTTGAAACAAGGAAAACAAGATGGTCCCATAATTCAGAAATCTTTATCGTTCGATAAAAACTGAGCAGATTCTAAGATACTTACCGATGCACGTCGATCTGTCGAAGTCTAATTCGTATCCGGTATTACAAAAGCATTCATAGGTTCCGTAGTAGTTCACACAATACCCGTGGATGGCATCACAAGGAAAATCGTCACCTTCTGCTGAACATTCGTCAATATCTGCATACCAAAAAAAAATACAAAAGGGTGATAAATTACTAATTCTAATTTTTAGACAGAATCGACTTGATAATTTGGCGATTCAGTGTTAGAAATTGAACGTTTCCACAACATTTTAATCCTGCTCTCCGGGCAATTATTTTTTAAATTCATTTGCAGAAGATCAATGACATGAGTTTATTTCAATCGCGAATCTAGTCGACAACGTTCATATTTTACTTCATAGAATGGCCCCCTGTGATATTCTTAAATTGATCAGGGGAAACTATACAACCATTTTCAGTACAGAATGACGCCACAGATTACTGTTTTTGCACTAAAATTTCATTTCAGCTGATCCAGCTAAGGATAACCTTCAACATTTGGGATTGTTTTTTTCCCGGGTTTTTTAAGGTACGAGCTTTTGCTTTTTACTAACCTATGCAAAGCACATAACCACATATCGAAAGTGATGTAGGCCTACGTTAAATACATGGATATAACGACGTCCGTTGCTTTATTTACTTAAAATTTGTAACTGTCTGGTATTTTCTTGAACTGGTATTCGTACCCCAGGCTTCCCGAAAGTGTTGCGTTTCGGTTGGTCACATTCAGAACAATCTAAAAAACATGGAAGAGCAAATCGCTAAAATGG
>JZLH01S0131112.1:1276-17640 GCA_001188425.1 Eucidaris tribuloides
ACAGGATTTATGGACCACAATAGGCACCAAAATATGAAAAATTCAATTTTTTGTATAAAATTTGCATATTTGCATAATTAATTATGAATATATTAAAAAATACAATGAATATCAGTATTTCGACTATGTTTTAGAGGACATGACAAAGGATGCGTGTGCCAAATTTGGTTGCGATCGGACGACCAACAGCCAAGATTTAGGGGGGCCCCCCCAGTCTTTCCAACCTCCAAAATAGCCCAGTCTTTTTAGGGTTAAAGGCAGATTTACTTTGAACTCTGAGCAAGAGCTTGATGAATTTTGTGTAGTAATGTGATGACAATACAGTGCCAAGGTCATATGATTACTGTGGAAGTTTCTTCAAGTTCTTGCACAAAAATCTATGTAATCTGCCTTCTAAGGGGACTGATGTTGGTGTATATTGTATAAGCACTATCTTGTGCCATTTGAACAATGACATTGCACCCAACTTGCCCTTCAACATCTTCAAGAAGCAATAGTTTTGAGCTTTTGTTTTCTACATGGTTTAATGGAAAGTATTCTTGTGGTCTTAAACTTTTGCTAATATTGGTAATTGATGTCATCCTCCCAGATACTCCCCGCTGCACAACATCAAGTGTCCGGATGACGACAGCGTCCAGTATCCCAGCATCCTACTGCTGACCGGTGACCATGACGACCGCGTCTCGCCCCTGCACTCACTGAAGTACATCGCCACCCTGCAGGAAAAGGTGGGCGTCGCCCCCAAACAGACCAACCCCCTCATGATCAGGATCGACACCAAGTCTGGGCACGGATTCGGAAAGCCGACAGAGAAAGTGGTAAGACAGCCCCTCCCTTCCCCCTCCCCCCCACACGGAGTAAATCTGCCAACTGTCTGTTTTCTTTAGCTTTTGCCACGAGCTTATGCTGTAGCGTGTCATCAGGCATCCGGCATCTAATATCAGTTCTTGTCCGATTTTAATTCTGTTTGCTTTATGTGATAGGACTAGGTGAGGGATTTGAAACTTCTTCACAGAATTTCGGAACCCATTAAATATTCTAATTTATGCACATTTTTCACAAATCAGAAAAAATGCTTCTTTTCCTTCATTTGTCGACTGATTTTGAATTTTTTTTGTTTCATCTGTTAAAGCTATATCAGGTGCACTGAAAGTTTGCACAGAATTCTGTTATTTTGTCTGAAAAATTATTCATGCTAATTTATGCAAATATTTATTTGAAAATCATGAAAAAACGCTTTTCCTTCATTTGTCGACTGATTTTGAAATTTTTGTGGTTCCATGTGGTAGGGCCACTTGAGGTACACTGAACTTCTGCACACAAATTAAAAATGTTGTCTCTGATATTATTTATGCTAATTTATGTGAAATTTATTTGAAAATCACAAAAATTTAACATTGCGTGAATTTCTTTACCAGATGACGGATGAGCACCACATCATTGATGCATTAGTTTGGAGGTTGCTGAAGTGAAAAAGATGGACAGTCGGTTTTAGGGGAAATTGTAGTGTTGAAAAATGAAACCTGTCACCACAAAATACACCATACTTTGAAAGAATGAGATACTCATTGTGTTGTTATACATTCCTAAAGAAGAGACTGGTAGCTTTGAAATGGTGTATAATATGTCTAGAATAGACAAAGCAAACCCATTTTAAACACCACTCAAAAGGTTGGACCGTTGCATCAGCCATTACCAGAAAAGGGAGAAAAGCGACCCTTTAAAATAGTGCTCATTCATATGAAACATGAAGCCTCAGCAATCATATTATAGAAAGTACAGTGAACCATGTCACTTACCAAACAAGTGATGATTGGGTGATGATCGTTTTTCACTGTTACAGTCACTGTCAATGAGTAGTTCATGAAAGCAGCTTTCTGATGATGCCATAATTAAAGGCAAGATCCACCCTGACGTCAAGTTGGTTTTAATAAAAGCAGAACAATGAAAGAAACATATTAATGAAGGTTTGACAAAAATCCACCAAAGAATTAGAGAGTTATTAATTTTTAAACTTTTAAATTTGTGATGTCACATGCCAGCAGCTCCCCCATTGTCGTGTAATATAAATTCCATTAAGTGCCGTTTTCTCAGAAAATTGAAAATGATGTTACCTGTGCATGCAATATATAATTAGAAACATTATTTCATACATGCTTTTACAAAAACAGCAACATTCAATTATCATGAACCAATAAAAAATGGCAATTTATTCAATTAATATTAAATAACATATGGGGAGCTCCTTGAATGTGATGTCACAAAATTAAAACTTCATAACTCTGCTATTCTTTGGTGGATTTTCGCCAAACTTTTAATTATGTTTCTCTCATTGTTCTCCTTTTATTGAAACCAACTTGATGTCAGGGTGGGCTTTGCCTTTAACTCTTAACATGCCAGAGAAATTACAGCTCTATGGACATTGTGTGTATTGTGAGGTGCATATTTGCGACTTTGGCACGTTAAGAGTTAATGCAGGGGATTTGAAGATGTTGGATAACGAGTGATTATAGTTGGGTTATTTCATGGCGACACTTGTAATGCAAAAATTGAACTCTGAAAATTTGTAAAGTTTCCACAAAAATATGGTCAAGTTAATTTCAAGAAAAATCATACTTTTGAAACTTTTTTGGATATGAAATGTTGGAAAAAATGGCGATGATAACAACTGTAAGATTTAACCCACTTTCTGGTAATTTTTCTCTTTCTTCTGTCCACAGATCGAGGAATACTCCGACATCTATGCCTTCATTGCAGCCGCTCTACAAACATCTTGGAGAGATTAGATACCTCATTTCCCCCGACCCCTTCTATCTCCATCCCCTCAACGTGCCCCACCCCTAACACTTGATCAAACTTAAAGGTAAATTGATTGGGGGTAGTCCTCAACTTGGGCTATAACTATTCTAGAATGAAGCAAACTATGAATGATTCTTCTGTGAGAATCTTGTGTTCAAATTTTGACTCATTTTAAAATAAAGTTGTCAATATCCCTTGTGGCAGGCAAATTTTTTGTGTAGCTTTCTATGGGATTTATTTTCTTGGGCCTCGAGAGAAATAAAATACTGTTATGTTCATACATGTAAACAAATTAAAGACGAATCCTTCCAGCTGGGAGATCCACTCCAGCGAGTGTATAGTTGGTATATGTTTCAACTTATTTGGTTCTTGAGGCATTTTCAAGTGTTCCCAATCATCAATCATGTCATTTACCTTTAACAAGTCCTCGGAGATAAATTGGGGATGTACATTTTAAACGTTAATGACATGATTGGGAACACTTGAAAAACGCCTCAAGAACCAAATCAGTTGAAACGTATACCTAAATATAACCACCTGGAATGGAACTCCCAGCTGGAAGGATTTCTTTACGTAAGGAGAATCAAGCATGAACATACCAGTATTGAATTTCTCTCAGGCCCCAATAGAAAAAGATCCCTTAGAAAGCTACACAATAGATCTACCTGCCACAACGGATATTAGTGGTAGTTCTTTTAGAATGAGTCAACGTTTGACCACAAGATTTTCACAGCAAATTCCTTGCATGGTTTACTTGATTATATAATTGTTCCACCCCAGGACTACCCCAATTATACTAGTATCTTGCAGAGAGTTTAAAATACCAGTAAATCTGGTAAAGTCAAAGTCATTCACTATTATATCGTGCAAATTATGCACATTGTGTTGCATATCTGACCCAGAACCGTATTATTTACAGACACACACTGTAAATAATAAGATCGTGAGTGAAACAAATTATTTAATATTATATTGTAGGGTCATACATTTCAAGTATCTTGAAATGTAAGAGGTTATGAACAGTTATCCATACAGTATCTTCTCTATAATAGATATTTCCCTTTGTTTGTGTGTTCACTGTTTTGGAGGTATTATTGTGTCTTTGGGATGTTTCAAGTTCCTCTTTTTTTTTTTGTTAATTATAATCATAGGCTGAAGAAATTATTGGTCCAAATTTGATGTGATTTCAATGTTACATTCTCTTCTGCTCTTCAGCTATATTCTTGCATAAAATGCATAAGTTCTCCTTTCCTTTGTTTCTGGTTTTTTTTTTTTTTGAGTGAGGTTGTATGATTGTGTGTATGCTTATGTGTTATAAGTTTTCCCTAGTACAAACAAAAACATAATAATTCCATAGATTTCCGTCCACAAACTGCTGGATCCTCAGAAAAGGTGGGTTTTTCACTGATACTTTTATTATTCAAGTGGCGATATAAATATAATGATGCAAATAATGTCAAAGATAAGACAAAAGTATGTCATTGAATCACACAATATACAGCCAAAAAGAATGATACGAGTATGATCGCTAAAGGCATCACAGATTTATTACACTGGCATTCTAGAAGGGGTTCAGAATGCTCTTATCTTTTAAGCCCCATTACTGGACCGCAGCGGGAATACTCGTATTCCATCACCATTCCCAGAACACGGGCTTAAAAGCCTATCCATTCTAGCCGCGTATCCGACATGCCCATTCCAGGATCATCAGCTTAAAGCCTACTATTGTTTCCTACACAATAGCGCCAATGTCATTGAATTTGCATATAATGGATTTAATCTGTGCATTCCAAGGCTATTCTCAGGGCATTCCAGAATGCCCCATTTAATCCTCTCCCAGTGATGAATAGAGGCTTAATTGGCCCATTCCCGATGCATGCAGAATGTTACCGTGCCGGGAATAGGGTAGGCATGCGATCAGGAATGCTAGTATTCTGAACCCCTTCTAGAATGCCAGTGTAATAAATCTGTGATGCCTAATTTCTTCACCATAATTGGCAAAATTTCATTAATTTTTATTTCGTTGGTTAGAACATTCTTTTCCCAATAAAATGATACCAAGATCATTGATTTTGAGTAAGGTGTTTTGATTCTAGTGCCATTTTTCGGAGGCAATGCAATTTCCCAAATTTGCCAATTTTTCAACAGCGGGGGTCATCGGAATGCCGAGATATTCTGGCGTCTCAGCTTGCCATACCAGACAAACCACGATGACAATGGAGACATAGCTCGTATCGTCTTTCTTATGAAAGTGAGGGCATTCCAGCCCTTTGCCATCGCGGTTTGTCCAGTATGGCAAGCCGAGACGCCAGAATATCTCGGCGTTCCGATGACCACCGCTGTTGAAAAATTGGCAAATTTGGGAAATTGCATTGCCTCCGAAAAATGGCCCTAGAATCAAAACGCCTTACTCAAAATCAATGATCTTGGTATCATTTTATTGGAAAAAGAATGTTCTAACCAACGAAATAAAAATTAATGACATTTTGCCGATAATGGTGAAGAAATTAGCGATCATACTCGTAGCAGTCTTTCTGGGCCACCCTGTATAATTGGTGCATGTACCTGTAATATGGTGTACAATGGCATTCCATGACATACGTTTACAGGTGAGAAAATTAGTCAGTTATTTGAATAGATTTATAATGAAATTTAATGTCCAACGGTGATGAAATGAAATGAATTGTGACATGGCTTTGAAGGTTGCAGATTAGTTATTTCACCCAAAATAACAGCCCTTTTCCACCTTTGCCACTTCAGTCTCCTTCTCAAAAAATACAAACAGACACACACACATACATACATACATACAGTTTGTCTAAAAAAATATGCAAGGAAATTGCGTGATGCTTATATCAAAGTAAAGGGCATAGTCTTAGCTTTCAAATGCCATTTGTTTTGTTCAATTTGCTTACTTTAATCTCAAAATATGTTTAGTTAACTACGAAGGGGCAAAATCAATTGTGCCACTTTTACCAGGAAAGAGGGCCCAATGCCACCATTGACTGTAGTAAAAGTGGCACAATTGTGATTTCACTGTTTGGTTATTTTACTAAATATTTATCTATCGTAAAAATGTGGCATGACTTGTAAACGTGATCAATTTTTCAGTATTGCTTTGTTTTGTATTCTTGTCATTTATTAGGGGAGACAGATAATGTATTTTCTTCAAAGCTAGTAGTTATATTACACCAGCCAAACATTTTTGTTATATAGTTAATAAATTGTACATTCCATACGTTCAGTTGCTGTTATACCAAAGTAAATTGAATACACATACTACCGAGTCTTAACCCATTACATACCAAGTACGAGATATCTTGGGTTGGAGTCTATGGAAAATGTGTGTTATATCAAAATCAATTATCTCAAATTGGTAACTTTACTATAAACTAATCATCCTACAATTGTTCTGTCAGACTATTTTCAGTGTTGTTTGTTGTGTGATGTGAGTAGTTGTAGAACTTCTAGTTTTTAATATGATCGTGAAATAAGTACGTGAAGTGAAGACCTGTGGTATGTGTATAACATCATTTCAAATATATCTGTTTTGATCTTGCACTTCTACTTATTTCCACCCAGCTATTTATTCAGGACAGGGTGTTAAATATTATACAGTTCAAAAACTGAGATATTTTGTACATATAACAGTATTGACATGACATTGTAATTGTCAAATGCAATTCAGAAACGGTTTTAAGAAACTAACTCTTTGTAGCAATGGATTTGTATTTGTGAACGTATAACGTGCCTTCACGATAATAATTCTAGACATGTATTTGTGATACAGTGTAATAAATCTTTCTATCTCTCATTAACACTGAGTATGTTATTTCTTGGATTACTCTTTACAAATACTTTTAGCTATGATCTATTCTGCCCCCCCCCCCCATGACAAAAGGGCATAACTGACATTTTTTGTGAAAATTGAGTTATATAGTGTAGGGGACTCAGTACATCATGTTTAACATACAGAACAAAAAAATATTAATTAGAAGTTTCCCTTTGTTTCATATTCTGCTTGTTAAAAGGACACTGAATAGGGCTTTACGTGTTGAACAAAATACATTTTGCTCAATATCTCCAAAACACCAAAATGTCAGTTATGCCGTTTTGTCATGGGGGGGGGAGGCAGTATTGGTGGTGTCATTTTGTCTCAGTGGCAGAAGGGGGTGGGGTAATAGAGAGCAGAAGTGATGACGTCATACTGGTTCAGAAATACGTAGGGACAATCAAACCATGTAATTCAGTGCAAGTACAGCTCTCCTATTTGTTGGAACAACTAGCTCCACGGCGCTACACCTGGTTCCGCCATTGTCCACCTATATTTTTGAACCAGAGTGACGTCACATCGTTACACTTCGGTCCTCTATAGTGGTGTGGTGGTGGTGGTGGTGATATTTGTGTGAGAGTAGGTGTAGTGATAATATGCGTATCCAGGGGAGGTGTTAAAAATGCCCCCTTTTTCCGAAAAAAAACCTCCCCTTTCTTTCAAAAGGTGGGTGTTTGGGGGGTGTTTTAAACTCCCATTACAAACAGAGTAAATTATTTGGGGTAATAAGAATGATTGTGTGATAGTGTTTGGTTAGTAATTTGGCTAACAGAATTGCTTTTCGTCTGTGTTGACCCACTGCCCCCTGCTTTTTGGATGCTGTTTGGCTAGTAAAAAAAAATGTTTATTTGGCAGACAAAATTTGGTCACAGATGAACGCCTCCCAGTGGTGGTGATGAAGATGATGGTGATGGTGAAGACTTTTATGATGGTCGATGTGGTGTTGAAAAATGATGAAAATGTTGATAATATTTGGGGTGATGATGGTGTAGATGGTGATGGCAGAGGCGTCGAGCCTGGGGGGGGGGACTGCCCCCATGAAAATATTGGGGGGGGCAAGCATATCGATTTGCCCCCCCCCCCGCCCCCAATAATTTTGACAACTTGAAAAATTCATAAATATGAAATACAAGGATATGCTTAAAAAACATTGGAAATCACTATAAAACCATGAAACTTAGCATAAAAATACCATCAAATATACGAAATTGTCAAATTTTCGGCGCGCTTTGCGCGCAAAATTTTGTATTGCAATTTGGCGCGCAGAGCACGCCGAAAATTTTTAACATTTTTTCACTTTTGCCCCTCCAATCCGAAACACGGATCGACGCCCCTGGGTGATGGTTGTAGTTATTCGTGGTAGTAATGGTGATGGTGGTGATGATGGTGATGGTGATGGTGATGGTGGTAGTAATAATGGGGATAGTAATTGTGGTGTTGGTGATGATGGAGATGGTGGTAGTTATTGGTGGTAGTAATGGTGATGGTGAAGATGGAAGTAGTTATTGGTGGTAGTAATGGTAATGTTGGTGATGATGATGTTGATGATGATGATGGTGGTTGTAATTGGTGGTAGTAATGTTGATGTTGATGATGATGGTGGTAGCTATTGGTGGTAGAAATGGTGATGATGGTGATGATAATGTTGCTCATTATTGTATGCTGGTGATTTAAACCGCGGTGTACACTATGATTTGATTAACAAATTATCTTTGCACTTTTTCTGGTGATGGTGATGCTGGTAATAAGTAGTGGTGGTGGTGATGATGATGATAATGATGATTATGATGATGATGATCGTGATGTTCATGACGGCGATGATTAATATTATAGTGATGATAATTATATTGATGTTAGCAAAAACTTCATACGAATAAATTAATGGATAGGATCAAATAATGGATAACATCAAATACCCTCGATAATTTACTCCACAGTACAAGGAATTCATACATTAATACCGTCACGCGATCGCCTCGCATAAAATTAAAAACCTCCATCGCACCATCTTCATTTCCTACCTCCCTCTCTCTCCTCCCTCGAGTCTTATAATCCCTCTTCTTTCTCCTCCATTAACTTCCGACTTGATCAACGACGCGTATCATCATCGACATCTAACGATTACTGGTTGTCAATCCAGCGAAGCGTCAAATCTCTCCATTATTAAAACATTGGGAGGGGTAATCTGTACTTTCCCATATCATATACCATAGTTCTTTCTACTTCATATAGTAAGGTCGAATCGTCGAACTAACACGGTTGCTTCCAAACGTTATCCGGAAAAGGGTGTTATTCCGCCAAAACAACACTTCCCGCCTCTCCCTCGAATTCTGTTTTCAGGAATAACAGCCGTAAGGGAGGTAGGAGTAATTATACATCAGCGCACTAGTACGAAACTCTGTGACCGTTTGGAGTTTTTTACATTCATACAGAGTTGACCCACATCCAGTACTATTTGGATGGGTCGGTATTCTCTACCTCCGATCCATCGATTCCAATTTCTTTTTGATATTTTTTTAGTTTGCTTTAATATACCAAGCCTGTTCGTCTCTACTCAATTTGAAATTAATATAAGAATCGTTAGTCATTGTCACTAGGAGAATACAGCGATAGGTGTTTGAAAAAAACAACAACAACAGACAAACAAAAGCAAACAATAATTTGTACATAATATAAACACCGGCGTGATGGCGTATGGTAGAGCGTCCGCCTCACATCCGGAAGGTTGCCGTTTCGAGCCCCAAGGGGTCTTACCCGGGGCGAGCCGATGCGGGGCGGGGGGGGAGGGGGTCGGGGGCCTTGGGTCGTGGCCTATTGTGGTACTTCGGTGCGGAGGTCGAGGTTGTGGTAGGGCACTCAAATTTATTGCTGTACACATGCGTGACCAAAAAACGCGTTTAAAGGGGTGTTTTTTTTTCAGTTTTAGCCGCGGGCCGCGCGTGCACTCGTTAAGGGTATCAAAAACACGCGATTTTCCAAAAAAGGGTGGTTTTGAAAGACTGGTCAAACGTATTTAGGGTATGTTTCTTTCTTCAAAGCTTTTTTTTTTTAAGACATGGCCAAACGTGTTTTAGAGTATGTTTTTCCCCAAGCTTTTGTCTATTTAAGCTTATTGTTAGCAAGTAGACAAAACTTGCTTAGGGGTTATATTCTGGCGACAACTTGTTTAGGGGCCAAAATGTGTAAATGAAGCCCGCGAAAAACTTGTTTAGGGGTTATTTTGCACACAGAGACAATGTGTACAGCATTATATTTGACTGCCCCCCCCCCCGGGGGTCATACCAAAGACTTAAAAAAAATGGTACCTTCTGCTTCTAGCCAGGCGCTTGGCATTCTAGAACAGAGAAGCGTAATAATAACATTTATTTTATGCAGGGCCGCTGGTAGAGTAGTCTAAGTGACTGAAGTGGCACCCTGGGTAAATAAGGCGTTATTTATCATTATTATTATAGTAGTAGTAGTGTAGGAGTAGTAGTAGTAGTAGTAGTAGTAGTAGTAGTAGTAGTAGTAGTAGTAGTAGTAGTAGTAGTAGGAGTAGTAGTAGGAGTAGTAGTAGTAGTAGGAGTATAGGAGTAGGTAGTAGGAGTAGTAGGAGTAGAGTAGTAGTAGTAGTAGTAGTTAGTAGGAGTAGTGTAGTAGTAGTAGTAGTAGTAGGAGTAGTAGTAGGAGTAGTAGTAGTAGGAGGAGGAGGAGGAAGAGGAGGAGGAGGAGGAGGAGGAGGAGGAGGAGGAGGAGGAGTGGCGGCGGCCGCGGCGGCGGTGGTGGTGGTGGTGGTCGTGGAGGTATTGGTGATGGTAGTGGTGGTAGTAGTAGTGGTTGGCCTACAGTATAGTATAAAAAATATTTCAGGCTTGCTGTAAAAATCATCATAGCCGCAAACAAAATTGTATGGTCTTAATTAGTGGGTCCAGGGTCATGTTCAACGATGATAAGTAACAACAGCGTCTTCATTTCATTCAATACAAACCCCATTCTACATCCGCACATAGTTCACGTATTTCACGTCCGCAATCTACCCCGCAGATATTTCCAGAAAGTACATTAAAATTCTCGATATACTTAACGATCAAATGTATCTACCCGCCGATATAATATAATATTCCTGCAGCATCGATCTTAATTCGAGACGATAGTAATAGGCCTGTTATCGTATCGGATTACCGTGTTGATTTTCATGTTTTTAGCATAGCGCGATATCCGAGCCGACCTGGGCGCCTGGAGACTTGGGTATGCTATGCTCCTCTTTGGTAAAGTACACAGTATCTCCTCGTGTTCAGCCGCCAGTACCCGGTCACTTGGGAACGCCCACAGTGTGTTTCGTCGGTTGATTGACAGGTTGTCCATCACATGATTCGATAGATTAAAGGTGGAGTCGGCATTTTTCGATCAGTCATCTGTAAATAAAAAATATCCCCTCACCTTGCCAAAAAGTATTGCAACATACATTGTAACGTGTGTATTCATTTTGAATTGTATGGGTCTTTCTATAATGATGTCCTAATGAAGTTTTTATTGGAAAATAACAAATTATTTGATATAAAGTCAATGGATATTCTTTCTCCGTTCTTCTCCAAGGTGGAGAGATTATTTAACGCAGGCGCACCCACTGAAGAAGGGGGCTGGAAAACAAAATTTAATATTTTCCACCTTCCTATATGGATGGGGTGTTTAATTCACCGTAGCATCGTAATTCGTTTTCATATTTCCATGTTAAACGGTTTTATGGTTTGGAAAGACTTCCAACAAAATAAAAATGTCAGTATGTTACTCTGACGCGATCTCAGAAAGAAGACCACACCCATCGAAGAAAAAAGTGCCTCGTATCTTCATAAGATAGTAGTCAGGAGGATATGGTTACTAATTAAAGATGGCGGCCTCCGCCCCACATCAATATATACAATGTAAATAAAAGTCACATGACAGTAAATTTTAGGATGTTTGCGATAGTAAGCCGTCTTTAGAATTGAGAAAAAAATCAGAAATTATAACTTGAACAGGTCTTGTCTAAAATATGGGGCATACACTCTTTACCACTGTCTTATGAAGATAGCAGGCGCTTTCTCGCTGGGTGTAGTCTTCTTTCTCAGACCGCTTCAGAGTAACATATTGACAGTTTTTGTTTTTCGGAAGTCTTTCCAAACCATTAAAACCGTTTCACGGGAAATATGAATCCAAATTATGATGCTATGGTGAAATAAACACCCCACCTCTACATGGAGGCGAGAAAAAAATGTCAGAAAATTATGCTTACGAATTATGTACTGAACGCACGACTATATTGAGAATTTGAATGAATAATTTGTTGCAAAGACATAATCTAAAATGTTTTGATTTGCGTTTTCTTAAATTCGATGACATACATGTAGTCAGTTAGTCATATAATCAGATAATTGTAGCGTTGATCAAGCTACAAAACTCGAATAATCTAAAACTTATTATTGCGCCATTTCACTCTCGAGAATATATATTTAAAGCACGTTATACACGATCATTTTTTTCTTTTCTTTTTCCTTCTTTTTTTTCCAAAAGTGTTACCTAAGTTCACCTGGTCGCATGTACTGTGCAGGTGGATTACTCGACAATAATACATGCTATTCAATCAAACAGCCACGGCTACACAGACGTAAGTCTAGACTTATTTGTACAGTGGAGTTGTATTTGTATTTTTTTCTTTGTACCTTGACTAAATCTCTCAACGCGATTCAATAACTGTTACTCGACGCGAATTACATCAAGGTAAAAATATTCTTGAGTATCTCCGCAGCTCTCCGGGTATGTGAATCATGTTCTTACGAAATGTAACATCACTACCGTTGCGATGAATACCAAAAGTTCTCTGCTCTATCATGTCTTGATATATTAGGTTTGCTATATATGTGGGCAGATTAATATTACCAGCTGCAGAATGGTGATGTCAGTTTTGAAGAAGAAAGTTTAAAGAAATATGTGGGGAAAGTAGATCATGGGATCTTATAACGGTCGCTCACTAACAAGTTTTCAATGACAACGAAATTCAAATGAAAATTCCGTGTTCATACTAGCAAGATGATCAAGTGAAGTTACAACTTCGCTGAAGGCGATTGATGGTCGTGCTAAGTGCAAATGTAGTGATGAGCGAAATCAGCGAATAGGCTATCGGTGTGCGTGTGGAATTGTGTGTATGTTTGATTTTGAAAGTAATAAATTGTCTGTTTTTGTTGTGTAAGAAATTGTAATATGTGTACTGGTGACAGAGGGGATGATTGGGAAGTTGCTCCAAAATTCATGTTGTACTGAGGGGGCGTTTGTGGTGTTGAAACACCCCACTTTTGCAAAAGGAGGTGTTTAACATCTACTGTCTTTCTAAAAGAAAATGGGGTAATGATGATAATTAAGATAAGAACAGCGCGATTGCTAACTTTTTTTAACTTGCTTGTCGATTTGCACTTTTTTTGTAGACTTACTTGATGAACATTTTTTTTGCTTGTCATATCAATGTGCGCCAGCATGCAGGGACGGTCAATCGGGGGGGGGGGGGGGCGGGAGGCCGGGGCAGTCGCCTTCTGAAAATATTGGGGCAAACACATCGATTCATGCCCCAGTATATAGTTTTGACAACTTGAAAAAAAAATGTGTAAACGTAATACAAGAATATGTTACAAAAGCAGTGCAAGGCACCCCAAAACCATTAGATTTAACATATAAATACTACTAAATTTCCAATATTGCGCGCAAATTTTTATCTTGCAATTTTGTACGCGGGCGCGTCGAAAATGTTAACTTTTTTTTTAACTCTTGCCCTAAATCCCGCCTTCCGAAAAATGGATCGACATCCCTGCCAGCATGGAGCAGGTTTCATTTGGATTTGATGACCATTTTTGCACCAGTTGAACACCCCCTTTAAAAAAAAGTCATGTGTACGTCTATCAACAGCTGCAAAATATTGTTGACATTCTTTTTAAGAGTTTTATAACCAAAGATATTGAATACTCTCAAAATCGTACGTTCGCAAATCGTACGTTGCAACAAATAACAAACAAAAATGAGACTCTGTCTCTCTTTGCAAAATAAAACATTTGTTCACCAAGCAACTGCTGTTGTTGTTTTTTCCATAAACTCCGCTTATACCAAAGGTTGAAGCTCCAAATACGTTCATTTTGATTTCCACCCTATAGTATCTGGTGAGATCATTAGTAAAAAAAAGAAAAAGAAAAAAATATGCCTTAGTTTATTTTTGGATCTTAAATACTGAAGTAAACAAAGACCACAATTAAAAAAAAATAGCTGCATAATCCTCCATGCTGTAGGTGTCCTTAAGGTCTAAAAATGGAGCCCTGAAAATAGTATTTCAAAATGATTGTTTAGTACTTAAACAAAGTGAAAATCTACGAGTACTCAGGTTACCGGATTCACCATGCCCATTTCCTCTCATAGACTTATATGTAGATCTAGGCTATTTTGTACTCCTCCGCAGTGGAAATTCGTGGGTGACGTTCTTCCATGCATATCTCACCAGTGACAACATAACTTTCCAAACTTTTGTATTCTAGGGTGTTTATTTGTCCATTTAAGCACTACCATGTAGCTCAGATATCACAGTTTGACATTTTTTTTTTCAATTGAAGCTCCACAATGCGCCTATGTTGCAACAAATAAAAATAAAAAAAATAAAAATGGGACTCTGTCTCTCTTTAATAAAAAAAAACTAGAAAATTTGTTCACCAAACAACTGCTGCTTTTTCTATAAAATCCGTTTATACCAAAAGTTGAAGCTTCTTGTATCTGGTGAGGTCATTAGTAAAAAAAAAATACCTTGGTTTATTTTTTGATCTTTAAAAAATGACTGTAATTCACAGCCTTGACCGCGCACCTTTTTTTAGATTAAATAAACGTGGGCATGCATCATTTATTGCGATTATTAATTCTTATTTCTACTAACCGCTCCGTTGTAAAAGAAATTAGCGAGTGTTTGCCTAAAGCTTACACACACCTGACAAAATAGTTTATTGGACCATTTCTATCTATTATCATGAAATGTCAACAATTGTACACTTACACTGCTAAATCCAACAATTGTGTGTATTTTATTGCCTTGTGTAACCAGCTAAGTTCTTTTGACCATTGTATTCCACACATGAGTTGTGTGAATAAAGGTTTTCAGTCGCTGAACGAATTTTTGACCCAGATTTGTGAATGCGAACGCATTTTCAATGATTTGACAAAAAAAATGGTATTTCTATGTGCGTCTGAAGGCGAAGAATTTGTACTGGACTGTCTGGGGGGTATATGGTTTGCCTCAAATGAACAAAATATATCGAAGCAGAAATAAGTCATAAACATAAATTTAAAGTGGCAATGTTAATATGAATATTTTACGTGCGCAGTGTAAATGCATGATAATGGAATGGGCATCTTTAACGTTTTGAGGTGTAGACTGGATTGGATCCAGAATTGATTTGTTTAAAAGGAGGTCCGATTTTGCAAGGCTTATGTCTAATAAAACAAAGAGAAAAAAGAAAAAAAACAGAAGATAATTGCTATCAAAAATTGTTTGATATACTTTTATTGGTATAATAGGGGTCGCTGCTGCTACTCTTATACTTTTATTGATTAAGAAATCTGAAAATGTATTTTTCGAACAAAAATATGAATAAAATAGCATAAAGTATTGTCAGCAAAGTACGATATTATATAGGCTACAGTAATTATAGAAATTATTGCAATGTTTTATCAAAAACTAACACATTACGTAATATCACGTGTTAAAGAACCTGTCTATAGCAACCTGTCTACAAAGGCCACATTTTGTTTCCCTTGGTTGGCCACCATAGACAGGTTTTTTCTTAAAATTTAAACCAAACAAGGAAACCCTATCCCTATTCTGCTACTTGGATGAGTACACGGATGGAATGGCGAGAATATTCTGGAATGACTATGAGAAACATAATACTTAAAATAAATCAAGGTACATTCAGGAAATGCGCCTTTATGTCCTCGTTTTGTTACAATATTTCCGTTTGGGGGGCCTTGAATGTTTATAAATAAATTTATACGGTATCCAATATACATACAAAGCTGTTCAGATGGGTTCCGATATGTTGTGTGCGATTCAACATTTCAATCCATTTGGTTTGTGTAGTTGAACACGAAACACTGTAGAAAAAATGGCGTAATAAGTCAAATCATTTTGGGATCAGAAACGAATGTGGCAAATCGTTTTGGGGTCAGAAACGTGGGGGTCAAGCGCACCCCAACCCCCAACCCCAATCTGACGCCTGAGTGTGTAGGCTATGAGGGCAATTTAATGACAATATAGTTTGGCTTGATGTCCGTACAAAATTTGGAAAGCAGAAGTTAACAGTCACAGTAACTGAATAAATCAGATTTAAACATCATTTTAGAAACAGAATGCATCTAAATGAAAAATATGGAAGAAATACGTTCTTGCTGCGTCTGGATATCAAAGTCTACATCTACCCACGTTGTAATGAGAGCGATAGTAATGCTGTCAACTTGCCTTATTTCACACATACAGTCAAGGATGCCGCTCGTAGGGGAAAATCCCTACCGAAAGGAATTTTAGCCAACCCGTAGGGAGTAGGGAATCCCTACGCGAAAATGACTTTCCGTAGGGGAAAGTAGGGATTTTCGATGATTTGTAGGGAATTTTGACAATTTTCAAAAAAATATTCTTAAATCCTCAAAGATTTCCTACGAACTCCCATAATTCGTCTGTACACATTATTTGGTTAAA
>JZLH01S0131144.1:0-25809 GCA_001188425.1 Eucidaris tribuloides
GACAAAAGAGAAAAGTTGTAATAATTAACAGTTATTGTCAATGGCAAATTTCTTATTTTATATACAATTATGCAGGATGCACGTAGTTTATTGACCTTGAGATGGCCATGTATGAGTGTCAAAGGTGTATTTTCGTATTCTCTTTAGAGTTTAATATGTTTTGAGTTACGGTGTTCATCAAATACCGTGATGAAGAATAAATCTAGATTTTTTTGCTTTTATTATTGTTTTGTAAAGAGTGAGTCAAACTGAGATCAAGAGAATTGTTGCCATTGTACGTACAATGGGTGACTAAATTTTTGTTGAAGGGAACCATCATGAAACACTTGCAAGAATCTCAATAAAACTCCAACACACAATAATTTCACCACTACCTTCTTAAATCACATTTAACATTTCGTGAAATCAACACATAACGCTAAACCATCACAACATCATTAAACACAATCCACTATTGGAATACTGGTTACGATAACAATACATTTTGCAACTTTTCATATTTCATAATTTGTGGGGGGTTTTGATATCGGAGAGCAGATTTTATTTTCTCACGAATAGAAGTGTTTCACTGCGTGTTATTTTCAGGGCACTAAAAGATGATTTAGGTCAGGGTTGGCAATTTAAATCAGTGGTGATCATGATTGTTTTGAAAAAAATAAGTAATTTAAATCAAATAAATCGATTTAATGATTTGAATCTTGATTTAAATCATGATTTAAATCGTGATTTAAATCACCCCTTTAAAAAAAAAAATCACAATTTTTTCCCAACCCTTATTAAGGTCTATATATAAACGCACACAAATATAACTTTTCACCATTTGACCAAAATCAAACTTGGGCTTTAAAGGCATCGTATGTTTTTCACTTAAAAAATCTGATGTACACGATTTCTCCATGCTACCAGTGTCCCTGATAAGGTAAACAAGGTGGTTCGCAAACCACGAGTCTCGCCTGATTTCGCGATCAATAAAACATGCAATATGACCTTCTGACCCCTAGATGACCTTTGACCTCTCCATCCTCAGCAACAAAACATGTGGTATTTCCCACTGATTGTTTGTTCCGAGTTTTAACAAAATTGATGCAGAAATACATCATTTAACCTTTTGACCCCTAGATGACCTTTGACCTCATCATCCTTATCAACACACATGTGGTATTACCCAAGGATCATTTGTACCAAGTGTGAACATGATTGATGTAGAAATAAAGAAATGAGAGCAAGTTAAACATGGCCTCGTATTATTTGACCTTTTGACCCCTAGATGACCTTTGACCTCATCCTCATCAACACACATGTGGTATTACCTAAGGATCATTTGTACCACGTGTGAACACAATTAATGCAGAACTAAAGAAATGAGAGCATGTTAAACATGGCCTCATATCATTTGACCTTTTGACCCCTAGATGACCTTTGACCTCATTATCCTCATCCCCACATATGGCATTACCCAAGGATCATTTGTACTAAGTGTGAACAAAATTGTTGCACAAAAAAGGAATTGAGCGAAAGTTAAACAAAAACTTTAAGAAAAATGATGCACATGGCCTCATATCATTTGACCTTTTGACCCCTAGGTGACCTTTGACCTCATCATCCTCATCATCACATATGTGGTATTACCCAAAGACCATTTGTACCCAGTGTGAATACAATTGATGCAGAAATAAAGAAATGAGAGCAAGTTAAACAAAAACTTTAACATTTTCCTAACAGACCAACAGACCAACAGAAAAAGGGATTACTAGGTCTCTGCCAAACTTCGTTCAGGCGAGACAAAAAATGAAGCCCTTTGAAAAAATTGTAATTAATTCAAAACGATAATTATTATGCTTGTAAAAAATAAAAATCATTGAGCGAACATTCCAGTTTTCCCTCATAGACTGCTGTGTTGCAGAATTTTCGTCATCTGACAATAATTCATATGACGATTTTTATCTGTACATAATTTACAAGTGACAGCATAACTGTCTGAAGTTATGTTCTACGGTGTTTCTTTGTCCATTCAAACACGGTCAGGTAACAGCAAAGATTGGCAATTTCGTTTTTAAATGGGGCTTCCACAATGTTATAGTGGATGCGTAATATTTTGCGGTTCAAAGACCAAAACCAAAACAAAAATAAGAGCAAACAAACACATGTTGTCACACTTGTAGTCTGTAGGCCCCGTTTGGTAGTTTAGACTGCTACAAACGTTCGAGGACAAAATGATATAGTTAACATGGTTAACAGTAGGACAATACAGGTACAACCCATGGTGCAAGGAAGTTGTATTGTCGCATTGCGATTATATATAGAGAGCGTCCGTTCCTCGCTCACTGCATTGAGCCCTTTTATATTTAGTGTCATTCTCTTACCGACTGTATTCTGTAACATATGTAATGTCTAGGGAGGGCTATTTATGTGCTGTTCTAACGTTTGTTTGACGCATGGTTATGTAACTATACGTGACAGATATCAACAGCACTGTGTAACTTCAAAGTTAAAGGCACCGTTGAACAATGTTTCCATTTTAAAGGGAAAGTCCACCCTATGACGTCAAGTTGATTTCAATAAAATTTGACATTTTTGCTTTTTTTTTGGTAATACCTAGCTAGTTTTAATAAAAGCAGAAAATGAGAGAAACCTATTAACGAAAGTTTGGCCAAAATCCATCAAAGAATAACAGAGTTATGAATATTTAAAGCTTTTAATTTGTGACATCACATGCGAGCAGCTCCCCCATTTGTCATGTAATATAAATTCCATAAAGTGTCATTTTGTCAGAAAAGTATAAGTGATTTTACATGTGCATTCAAAATATCACCAGAAATTTCATACTTGCTTTAAAAAAAAAAAAAAATCAATTATCGCGAACAATTATAAAAATGGCAATTCATGGAATTTATTATTACATGACATATAGGGAGCTGCTCGCATGTGACGTCACATAATTAAAAATTTGAAGCTTCATAACTCTGTTATTCTTTGGTGGATTTTTCGACAAACTTTCATTAACATGTTTCTCCCATTTTCCAGCTAGATATTACAAAGAAAGACAGAATGTCAAATGATGAGATACTATCGAAAACAGGGGTGTAAGACATTATCACAACCATAAATTCAAAGCAATGGAGGTGGGCAGAACACCTAGCCAGGAGGTGTGACAACAGATGGACAAACAAAGTAACAAAATGACCCCGATTAGTGGATTACAAATATCAAGAACCATAAAGGACAGATGAAACGATAAAGACGTTAAAAACACATGCCAACAATGCACAGTTAAAAAAATATGAGCTACATAATCCTCCATATTCTAAGTGTCTTTCATAAGGTCTAAAAATGAAGCCCTGAAAAAAATTGTATTTAAAAACGATTATTTAGCGCTTCAAACACGTGAAAATCTACGAGTAGTCCGGTTGACCGGATTTACCATGCACATTTCCTACCAAAGACTTACTGTGCGTAGATCTAGGCTATTTTAGACTCCACCGCAGTGGAAAACTTGGGGTGACGTTCATTCATGCGTATCTTGCCAGTGGCAGCATATCTTTCCAAACTGTTGTATTCTAGGGTGTTTTCCACATTTAAGCACTTATGTATAGCTCACATATTACAGTTTGACTGTTGTTTTTAATCTGAAGCTCCACAATGTTAGCCTATGTCTTAAAATTAATAGGCTAACATTGTGGAGCTTCAATTAAAGAAATGTCAAATTTTGATATCTGAGCTACAGTACATAACGTTCAAATGGACAAATAGACATCCTACAATACAAAAGTTTGCAGAGTTATGCTTCCACTGGCATGATATACATGAATAAATGATTTGCAATCCGGTGGAGAATAAAATAGCCTAGATCTGCACAGAGTAAGTCTATGGGAGGAAATGGGCAGGTGAACCCGGTCAATTTGAGAGCTTGTAGATTTCACTTTTGTAAAGCACCAAATCATCATTTTTAACTACAATTTATTGCAGGGCTTTATTTTTGGACGTTATCAAAGACACTTAGAGAATGAAGAATTATGAAGCTCACATTAGTGGACATTGTTAGTCTATGTCTTTAATACATGGGCTTACTGATGTTTCTCCCCAGCCGTATTTGCTGGTGCTTTGTGCAAGAGATTTGGTTCTCGTCTCGTTCTACTATGGGCCGGAATCTTCGCATCATCCTCAACCTTCATGGCCTCATTTGCTACAAGCCTTTGGCATTTTTACGTCGTCGCTTTTTTTGCAGGTAAGTTAATTCCTTGTCGAATAAAGGACATTTATAAGTATTTCATAATAATAATAATAATAATAATAATAATAAAATAATATTTTTTAATTACTCAGGGTAGCCACTGTAGTCAACTATACTGTTCTTTCAGCGGGCCCTATTGCCCTTCTCTATTCTAGATTGCCGAGTGCCTGGCTAGAATGCAGAAGGTATCATTTTTAAACGTCTTTGTTATGACCCGGCCGGGGCTCGAACCCGTGACCTTCCGGACGTGGGGCGGACGCTCTAACCACTACCATGACACTGGTGTGATGTGCCTGATATAAAAGGGAAAGACATATCTAAATAAAGTAGAAAGATCAGACAAACGGATCAGTTAAAGATCGAGACAAATTAAAGAAATAGAAATATTGATATTTGACATTCTTAAGATATAACGAGAAAGGTGACAATTTCTAGACAGAAATTTACTAAATTTTAATTTCCTTAAATTTATACCGGGAAATTCTTTCATAACTACTTAGAGAAATACTTTAAGTATAAAGGCATGGAGAAAACGTTCTTCTAAAAAAATTAACAATATGATTTTGTAATGTCTGCCCCCAAATGCAAAGAGTTCAGTACAATTGTAATCAGAACTTCACTTAAAATTTGTTCTTTTTTGTGTGTGTTTTCTTCCGTTTTCTGCTTCTGTTTAAAGCAAATTGCAATCATCCATGAAACTGACAAAACTTCATTGAGTGGTACAACACCAAAGATATCGGCGAATTATACGCTTCAAGTTGGGTGCATAGCATTTTGCTCCGACGACAATTTCTCTGGCGATTATTTCATACACTAACCTTAACCTCAACCCTAACCCTAACCCTATTTTGAACTGGAAACCCAATGCCAAACCTAACCCCAATCCTAAACATAACCATAACCCTATGCTGAACTGGAAATCTAGTGGTAACCCTAACCCTAACTCTTTATCTTTTTGAGATATTGTCACCGGGGTAATTGTGGCCGTAGTAAAGTCGGCGCTCCTTCAAATTGAGAAAACAACAACATTTAAATTGATAAAGGCAGAGCTCGCATCTCTGTTTTGATTTGTCAATACCAACAGAAAATTAAACAGATGTAGGTATGGTAATTTTCTCTGATTTCTTCGACATTATGTGCCAGGGATGGAGTCGAAGCCGACCGTTCCGATTCACGAGGCTTTTGGAAAAATGTTGTTCCCATAGACTTTGTAAACGTGACTCGGTCCGAGGCCAAGGCCAAGGCCGGCCAAATCTGGCCTCGAGGCCGGCCTCAACTCCGTCCCTGTTATGTGCTCAGATTTCCGTAGGCAACTTGTAGATATTACAATGGAAAACTAGGCCAGTTCAGTCTTCATATAGTTGTTGGATATCCTGAATGACCCATTGATACATTGACCTTTGAAGAGTAGCGAGGCATATGCAGAGCAGTTGTTTGTGTACTGATGAAGGACTGTGTGAATGATTTTTGTAAATTTATTATTTTATTGAAAGAATACCTGCACCTTTACATGACCATCTGGTGCCTACATGTACATGAATATTTTGTAACAAAGGTTACACCAGTATTGATCAAATCAGTTATTGCACAGCCTGTTCCTACTAGATCGTATCGCCCGGCTGGCAGAAGGGCGTTAGCAAATGCTCTAAGTATAAGGGCGTTAACAGTAAATTGCTTGTAACGTGACAACCATTGGCTTATTTCACATGAAATCAAAGTATTGTGATCTTTTAGATCCTTCTATCAGTACGTAAGTCGAAAATATGGACTAAGCCCATGGATTTCAAATTAGAGGCAATTTACTGTAAATGCCCTTCTGCTTAGAGCCTTTGCTAACGCCCTTCTGCCAGCCGGACGACGGACTAGCTTATTAACAGAAACCTAATAACCTATCTCACGTTAGGTTTAGGATCGAAGACTGAACAAGAATGGTCTGGAAAGGTATATAACAGCTACTGAAATAACCAGACGAAGAGTCTCTACACTATTGTTCTGAAAGACGGTTCCCCTTTCTATGATACTGAAAAAGGTGGAAGAAAAACTACTTTTGTGTATTTTGTGGGGAAAGAAAAATGCTGTTGTGTAGGCCCTATGAGTATTTGGGAACAAAACATTTGTATGGTTGATGTTTATGTACCAACTTGAAATAAGAAATTAATTGATCAAGAATATTGGGATACGAACGAAGGAACGCCCCCCCCCCCGTTATACAGAATAATACAGTATGAAAGCTTTATGTAAAGCAATTCCACACCCCTTCCTCCATTCTGGAATGATGACATTTTTTATGCTAATTTAAGCATTAACTGTGATATGAAAATTAATTTCCTCTCCAACAATTTCCATCACTTAAGATGAAAAGACAATAATGATGAAATGATATACTGTTGAAATTTCAAGAGGACACAAATGTTACATGTAGGCGCTGTATTCTAGCTAGTTAATTGTGTTAAAACATTGTTTAAGCATATTTCCAATGAAAGTAATATAATTTCATCGTACTCAGGTTACTAGTGCCTCTTAAAAGGTCTAAAATCAAATAAATTACATTTTAAGTAACATGCGATCATTACAGTTTTAAGAATTAAAAATCAGTGAGCGACCATCCAGTTTCCCCATGTCCCCAGCATATTAATCAACTGTAAATACTTTGCTATATTGCCTGACAGCATAACTCTCTAAAGTTTTGTGTTCTAGCATGTTTCCTTATTTGAATTATAAACAGTTTGATGACATAATGGATTAAGTCCACTATCGTAACTTTGGAGAAAACGTATTTTTTGCCCGAGTTTGTACTCGCTCCTATGGACAAATACATGTAGAAGTAACACCCTGCCAAGGTAAGTCGTATAATTTGGCTTCAAATGTTATTCGTAGTATTGCTAGATAAGTAGGTGCTAACTGTGTTGATGTTAAAAGTGGTGTCACACTGTCCCGAAATTGACACAAGATGGCCACACAAGTACGGAATTTTAAATTTCACGCGAAGCTGGCCCGAACGTGATCAGCAAAGAGAATCAACATCCGACACTAGTACGATGCCTACAGAAGGCCACACGAAGGCTTATGCTCTCACGAATGGCCCGACGTTTATACGATCAGAGCCGAATTCGAAAATTTCCTTGATCGTAAATAATCTTTAATCAAAATAGATTAAGCATCGGGTCATTCGTGAGAGCATCTTAAGCCATCGTGAGACCTTCTCTGGGAATCGTAACTTGATTTGGCTGTTGATTGGCTGTGTTGATCAAGTTCGAAGCCAGTTTCGCGCGAAATTGAAAATTCCATATTCGTGTGACCATCTTGGATAATTTCGGGACAGTGTGATGCCACCTCGGTGTGGCTTTCACACGATGTTAAACAATGCCAGCCTATAAAAAAAGTTCTCTTTATCTTTTCAACTGCAGGACTGGGATATGGCTTATGTTATCCCCCATCTTTGGTCATTATCAATCTGCATTTCACGAAACGATTGGGGTTCGTTAATGGATTCACATGTGCAGGTGTAGGTATCGGCATTATGGTGATGTCGCCTATCATGGAAAGATTGTGCGACGAGTACGGGTGGAGAGGTGCACTGTTAATACACTCCGCCATCTCAGCCAACCTGATTATGTTAAGTGCATTATACAAACCTTCCAAACGCGAAAGACACGTAATCGGGTTATCCAGAAAGAAGGAATTAGAGAAACACACTAGCACTGATCGAACACCTTCACCGCATGGAAGCAGAAAGAAAGAACTGAAGTGTATCAAGTCTATAGATGAATTCTTTGATCTCTCCATTTTGTTTAAGAACCCGCGTTTTTCTGTGTTTGCGGTTAGCTTTATATTGACAATGCTGACTTTTACTTCATGCGTCTACTACGCACTACCAAAAATGGTTTACGACCTTGGTATTTCGAAGATGAGGGCTAGCTTCGCGTTGACTGTGTTCGGAATCTGCACCACGATGGCTCGAATCCTGCATGGTCCGTTTCTCGACTGCAAGGCGATCTCCGTCGCGAATCTCTACATCTTATCGCTCGTCGCCATCGCAATCAGTGCTTTGTCCAACCCGCTGGTGAAGACGTATTTTGGGCAGGTGTTCCTGACAGGATTGCTCGGGATTGGAGGGGGAATTATGTACCCCTTATTGGGTTTGATGAGCCGGGAATTTGTTAGTTTGGATAAACTCCCCACTGCTATTGGAATGTTGGTTGGAATGGGCGGTTTTGGATCTATAGGTCTTTATATGATGAGTAAGTGTCTTAAGGCCACCGCACACTACACGATCGGTCTACGATCCGACTTCGGAAGAAAACGGAATAGCCTTTGATATAAACACTTCAAGACATAAAATTTTTGTTTATTAAGGTTCCGAAAAGTCATACAGATAGTAAAATCGAAAATATATGGCCCGTTTCGAGCTCTCGAGTTGGAGGTAAAGCCAAATCAGCTCCGAATCGTAGTGACCTCAAAGAAATCCTACGCTTGTCTACGATTTGAAAATAATTTGGCCTTACTCTGGGCTCAAGGCTGACAGCGCACCAAAATTTCATTTTAAGTATTCATATTATCGTTCAAAACCCAAATCAAATAGGTTTTATTTGTTAAAATGTCCATATTATATGCTACTGCGATTTATTGCTTAATCCGACCGTAGCCGATCGTGTAGTGTGGGTGGCGGTAATTATGTAAAAAAAAAAAAATAGGCCTATATTAGGCCTTAGTCACACTAGCAGTTGCGACTTACTGCGATTTGATTGTGTCACGACGATGTTTATCGCGGTGATCGCCAGTAGTTTGCAGCTTAAGATCGGCTTGCGATATTATCTGTACGACAACCATGGAAATCCTTTGTGATCGCAGGTGCATGGTACGATCGAATATATAGTTTTTCAAACCGCGTTTGAAAAACCTGGCTACGATCAAATATTGATCGCAACAGGAGGTGGCAAGCAATGCCAGTGATCGTGCGGGCATCCGCTGCCATCACCGCTACGACTGATGTGCCACTAATCGCCCATTCCAGAGCGACATTTGATAGATACGAGAAGTGCGTAACTGATCGCGGAAGTAGACGCACGTTCAAATGGTAGTAGCTCAATCGTACGATAGTATGATCCTGACTGCGAATACCTGGAATGTGATTTAATGCATTTTTTCGGTTAATTATTTGTTGTTGCTGATTTATAAAGTGAATAGTCTATTCTCGGGATCAAGTCCGGAATGAACTTCAACATTCATCTTGTGCATCATTCGACGGAGTTTTTCTATTTCCTCCGCCTACAGGTGTTTCGCCCTCTTCCTGCGGCTTTCTTGGAGGCAGTCTGAATTATACTTAATATGTATTTAATGTACGAGTACATGTGGTCTCTGATGAACATTAGGTGGTGCATGTCAGAAGGGAACACTGATAATTAGTATAGGCAACTCGTGAAATGAACATAAATAAATTATTTTCCTTTTGTTGAGGTTGCTTAAAAAGCATTCCATTACACCTTCTTTTCACAAAGCGTAATTTGCATATCAAAATCCAACCGTAGCAATCGTTTGAAAACAATGAATGCACGACGTTCGTACGATGAGAGAAGTAACCGTACAATTAGTACATTTCATCGCAAAGTGTCGCGCGAATACCTGCCACTAGTCGCAGCTAATGCCGCGTTTTGTTACATTGCCGTTAAGGTAATCGTCACAATTTGCCCACCACTTGCCGAACAGTGATGCCACGAACGATGTCTGCGATTGTCATCAAGGTGATCGCTGCCAACTAGTTCGGTAGCGATTAGCAATTTGGTTATTTTCGTGCGATTACCTACGACAGTGGCCAAAACAGGGTCGTACAAGTGTGCCATACAGCACAAAATCGTGCGGAGTTACTTGCGAGCCTGGCTGCGAAGGCCCTTGTTCGTACGATTCTATAGTTGATCGCAGGTAGTCGCAACTGCTAGTTGTGACCAGGGCCTTAGCTATCGTGATGGATATTTTCCGGCAAGGGTACATAAAAGAACACTCCACTAATCTAATAAGAGATGAAAATGAATATTTGTGTATTTCCAATTAGAAAAAATCTGAATGATTGGCATGAAGAGTACTAAAAAGGAAGATGATTTATACAAAAGTATAAACTATAAAACAGAAGAGCGAACGGTTTAAACCATCATTGTATGTGTTTAATGTCAGCAATTATAAAACAAAGGAAGAAAGGTTCTAAAATAATGTTGCTGTCCAACAGAAGGAACATTACATGCTTAATTAAAGATCCAGTCAATTTTCCAAGGGTATTTAGAGTGTATATTTTTATATAAGGAACCTCTTCGGTATTTGGAAACATGTGACGAATCGTTTATTGACTCCATGCTTTTGACAAGAAGTTTAACCATTAGTGATGAGTTTATATACCTATATACGGTACTTCGGTAAATACACTCCCAGAAAACGGGTTTTTACAAAGGTTACTTGGTAGTCACCCAGGGAGATACTTTGAAGATTCTTCAGTTTTCAAAGGGTATTTCAAATTCTCATGGTTCTACAGTATGAAAATGTGTCAGCTTCTTGAACATTATTGCGAACCCCTAAGGAACCAGTTTCCTCTCCTGGATTATGAACAATGCAAAAAACTTAACTTCAATTAACTCGAAGTCTAAATTGAATGAAGGCTATTCAATCGAACCATACGGACTTGTTCAAAGTTTCTTAACCCGTTGCGAAGTAAGTACGAGTTAACTCGCCTTCGGGTCTATGGAAAATGCATGTTTAAGTGAAATAAAATCGTCCCCAACGGATTGAAATTAAACAGACCAAAGTACCTCCATCTATAAGAATATTGAGGGGACAGTAAAGAGATGGCGAGATGTTTATATTTCTGCTCATTTTAACATTTGACACATATAATGCTGTGAGCGAACCACTCGCTAGTTTAATTACATGTTTACTCCACTATATATGACCGGTGTTTACTGTTGTTATCATTAATTGTCAGGTGGATTATATGACATAACTGGATCTTACAACGTTCCGTTCTTCCTTGCTGGTGCTACACAATTGATAGCTGTTGTTCTCGTCATATTCGCTACGAAATGTTCGAGTTGGAAAGGGACAAGTACAAAAACTCATGCTCGAATACATGAACCGGTCAAAGGAGAGCCGGTTTTTGGAGGTGATATAGAATTCAACCTTGTCTCTACTGCTGACATGGAATAGACATGCAGGAAGAAAATGCATGCATCTACAACGGCTATGACACCGGTGTTGTAATCACTGGCGTAGTCAGTGGGTTTCCGAGCTCCCCTAGGCCCTGGAAATACAAATTTGTAGAACACCAAATGGGACCTAATTTTATCAATAATTTAACAATAATCACATTTTAAGCATAATCCTCCATGTTACAAGAGTCCCTGTTATTATAAGAGTCTCTGTTTAAGTCTAAAAATTAAGCCTTGGAAAAAATATCCGATCACCTAGTGCTTTAAAAGGGTGAAAATGTATGAGTACCGAGTTTTGTCATATCCATTTCCCATAGAAAAATATGTCCAACTTTGCACCTTTAAAAGTGCAGACCAATGTCATAGTGGGAGCTCCTCCGGTTGCAACTTTGCACCTTTCAGACCTTTGAACTTTGCAAAGTTGCACCTTTAAAGGTGCTTCCAGTTTAACATTAGTCTAAAACGGGTGCAAAGTCGCACCCGTAAAGGTGCGCATTGCTAAAGGTGCAAAGTTGAACCTATTTTAATTAGTGTATGTTAAGAGTACATCGGATATATTAATCACGTTTGGTGTTCATCCACACTATCTTGCCAGTTGCAGCATACATGTACATGTAACTTTCCAAAGTTGTGTATCTTTTTTGCTCCATTCAACAACTATTCTGTATGTCCGAGTTTGACTTTTTTTTAAATTAAAACGATGTTGAATAATATATTTAAACCATGTAAAAAAAATATTAGTCTGTACCTTACCCTTGTGGGTCTTGTCAACCCCTCCCTCCTCTCTCGTATGATCCCTTGCTACGTCAGTGCCCGTGGTACCATGATGTGCCCTTCCTTGCTAAAAGTATTTCAACATACACTATAGCGCATGCATAATGAGCTGAAGGGGTCTTTGATGATATCTAAGTGAAGTTATTATTGTAAAAAAGCAATATATTTGAAATGAAGTCAATGAATATTCCTTTTTTCTATCTTTTCCAAGGCGGAGCAATTATCTTATGCAGGTTCACTCACCCACGGCAGAGGAGCTGGAACACAAAATTTAATGTTTGTTTGTTGCTCTCTATAGGGGTGGGGTGTTTGATTCTTCTTCTTCTTCTTTCGTTCGCTCATATGACGATGGACTGAATAATACTAACAGTAAAATCTAAAAGGGTATTAACTGATACAACACATATTCCTGGACGAACTATACAAGCTGCGCAACATCACCAAAAAGCTTATCGTGGGCTGGGGTGGCTTGGGGCCAGAATTTGCATCGTTCTTCTTGGTACAGTGGGCAGTCCTGAAGTATGTGGTTGGTAGTCTCTTCCTCCATCGTCTCAACAGTCGCACATAGCTGTGTTTCCAATATTAAGCATATCGAAAAGGTGAGCCTTCAGTTTATTGTGCCCCGTACGGAGACGGAAAATTATAACCTGCTCCTTCCTAGACAGTTGATGGTAGGGGTCGAGTTTGTAATGCCTGGGCTGATCATCCTTCCACTTATCAATTATTACGTGACGCACAATGGTTTTGGCTTCCTTGTAGGTAGACCTCTCATTAACTTGATCCTTGGCTGCCCCCTCTTTGGCATGCATCTGCTTTTTCATTTCCTGAAAAATTGCAGTGTGCTGGCACCCACTGTAAACGAGCTTGTCCAGCAACTTAGATAAAGTGAGAAGATTTGCGGAGAGTGTGGTGGGGTATTCTCCCTTTTGCTCTTGGAGAGTTTGCAGAACAGACAAAGCATCTGTGAAAAGGACAACCTACTTTGCAGTCGTAGTTGTGTCCTCGATAAGAACTTTTGTTGCCTCTTCCATGGCTTTCACTTCTGCTTTGTGCACAGTTTGCCAGTTGGGATTTGCGACTTCTTTTCTTGAACCATCTGGGTGCTTGAGGTAGAATCCACCTCCTCCATTTTTAGTTGCATTTTCTGCAGAGCCATCTGTGTAGACATGTGTCCATTCGTTGTGGGGGTAATTCTCTCCAATAATGGCAAGTGTGTGTGTGTTTGATTAACACTAGCATCGTAGTTTGGTTTCATATTTCCAGTGAAACGGTTTCGATAGTTTGGAAGGACTTCCAACAAACAAAAGATACCAATATCTTACTCTGAAGCGGTCTCAGGACAATTACAGCCAGCGAAGAAGCGCCTCCTGTCTTCATACGACAGTGGTAATGGGATTATAGTAGAGGACCAGCCTGTAGGTCCCGTGACCAAAGTCTGGGAACAAAGGTTTGAAAGTGGTTTCGGGTTCCCTGATGGATTTTGAACAGTTTTGACTTGGGCTGGCCGCTTCGAACTTCCGGGCATTTTGGGTAGGGGTCAATTAAAGTTCACACAGGGGTTAAAAATCAAAGTTGTCTAAATTGTGTCAACATGCATATCAAATTACTTGTCTACTCACAAGGATTCCAAAAATGTATACTTTGCTATGCATCCGATGTCAAATGAGGGCGCTACAGCCCAAAATATGGAAAGGTCAACGCACTTTCGATGTCGGGTCAAAATGGTACCTTGACCAATTTTGGTGATATTAGTGTCTAATCATATGTTTTCCCACACGAGAAATTCAACTATGTACTTTTTAAGTGAAAAAATTTGAATCTTAACCTTGAAATTGAAAGCATGAGAATAATGGCATGATCCAATGATAATGTATAGCATATTGCTGCATAGACTTAGTGTGGCATACTAATTTTTGAATTTCAAGATTAAGAATCCAATTTCTCCATTTGAAAAATACATAGTTGTATTTCTCATGTAGGAAAACATAATTATGATTAGACACCAGTTTCACCAAAATTGGTCAAGGTAACATTTTGACCCGACATCGAAAGTGCGTTGACCTTTCCATATTTTGGGCTGTAGCGCCCTCATTTGACATTGGATGCATAGCAAAGTATACATTTTTGGAATCCTTGTGAGTAGATGAGTAATTTGATATGCATATTGACACAATTTAGACAACTTTGATTTTTTACCCCGTGTGAACTTTAATTGACCCCTACCCAAAATGCCCGGAAGTTCAAAGTGGCCAGCCCAAGTCAAAAATGTTCAAAATCCATCAGGGAACCCGAAACCACTTTCAAAACTTTGTTCCCAGACTTTGGTCACGGGACCTACAGGCTGGTCCTCTACTATTACGGCTTCTAATTAAAGTTTGTGGCTTTCGCTCCACATCATATTATATCCAACGTAAAGAAAAATCACTTGACAGTAAATTTAAGGATGTTTGCAAAAGTAAACCGCCTTTAGAATTGTAAAAGAATAATGAAATATAACTTGAACAGGTCCTGTATAAAATATAGGGTGTATTCTCCTTACCACTGTCTAATGAAGACAGGAGGCGCTTTCTTCTTCGCTGGGTGCGGTCTCGCTTTACAAATCCTTAATTTTGAGAAGAAAATATACATCAACAACACCCGTATAAGCAATATCTTTCATTTATTGAAAGCAGTTTCAACCTTTGCCAAAAATAATGTCCGCTTCAACTTTCCTGCTGTTTGGAATTCCGTTCCCAGTAAATTATGCTCATCCAAAATTTAAGTTATGGTAAAAGGGCCTTAAAGTGTAATTGTTGTGCAAATATTCATAAATTGATCTACCTTAATCTCACGTATTATTTATATTTGGTGATAAAATATATTAACATAATAATTATAAATATTACTTTTGTTGTTGTCTTGTCGTGTCTTTTCTGTGTATGTGATAGTGTAATTGATGTAATGCCTTTGTATGATTTTGCTAGAGAACTTATTTTCTCAAGCCCGCAACAAAGGAATGACATAAAGATGAGCGATGGACAGCATACAGAAGACAGGAAAGAGAAAACGGTGAATGTATGTGAGTGTATATATCTGTATGTCTGTGTGTTTGTGTGTAGGGGCTCATTATGAGACTACCTAAGGAGTTGCAAAGGGCTGTCTAGTGGTGATGAATGTGTTTGTAAAATAAAATATTAAGTATTCTCATTTAAATGAGAATCAAAACCTCCATAAGAAACATAATTCGCAACAGCTTCCCTTTTCCCATAATCCCCGTTTAAACACTATTTACTTTCAACAAATAATTATATAAATCAAGGCAACTGAACTTACGTTTGTACTTCGACGAGAACGTTTCGCGTCCTATCCTGGACGCTTCATCAGCTCCTCTGAAGAGGTGGCGGGAAATTAGCGTCGTTGCGACTCTGCGCAGACGCACTGTCGATGTTGAGACGTCGAGGGATCTTCCGGATAACGGCACCGTACGCCCGGGAGAGGTTGTGACGCAGTCCCCCACCCCTGTTAAGGGTGGGGTTCTCGGCGTTGACGTACACGGCTTCTCGGACCCCCCTCTCAAACCAACCTTGATTTATATAATTATTTGTTGACTTTTTACCTGGATGAATCAGAACTTACATCAGTTGACTATTTACTTTCCCATTCCTTAGATTTCTACAGTATTTTGATAAATGGTATTGGATTTACTGGGAGAATTTAAAAATATCTCAGAACCAAAGCTTAAAGGTTAGTGACATGATTGGAAACACTTGGAAATACCTCAAGAACCAAATGAGTTGTAAATATATGCCAACTATACACCAGCAGGAGTGGATCTCCCACCTGGGAGGATTTGTTTGTAATTTGTTTACTTAAGGAGAATCAAGCATAATCATAGGAGTATCTTAATTTTATCCCGGGACGATAAAAATAAGCCTCATAGAGAGCCACACAGCAGGTTTCCGTGCTGTGAGTGATGTTGACATTGTTTATTTTAGAATGAGTCAACGTTTGACAAGATTTTCACAGAAGAATCCTTGCATAGTTTACTTGATTCTAGAGTAGTTTCAGTCCAAATTGAGGACTACTCCCCATCATGTCATTTACCTTTAAAACATATACCTATATACACCAGCCAGAAGGCTGGAGGGATTTGTCTTGAATGGGTTTATAATTGTGGAGAAGCAAGCGTTCATGTACCAGAATTGCATGGTTCTGGTGCCCTGCTAGAAATTGATCCCAAACAAAGCTACAAAACAAATTGCTTGTCACAATGAGTACTGATGATGATTGATTACAAAATATTTGACATGATATCTATACTGCAGAAGCTTTAAACGGTATACTTAATTCTAGGGTAATTTTCCTAAATTAAGGACATTTTCCAATCCTGCCATTTACCTTTAATTCTATGTAACGGAAATATGTCACACACACACACACACACACACACACACACACACACACACACACACACACACACACACACACGCACGCATCGATCCATTTGTCGGATGGGGGGCACAAGTTGAAAAAAAGTCCAAAAATTTCGGTAAATTGCAACATAGAATTTTGCGCGCAAAGCGCGCCGAAAAATTTTAAATTGTGTATGTTTATTAGTAATTATATGCTAAGTTTAATGGTTTATTAGCACTTTCCAGTACTTTTTAAACATATCCTTGCATTACATATTATGAATTTTTCAAGTTGTCAAAATTATTTGGGGGGGGGGGCAAATCGATATGTTTGCCCCCCCCAATATTGTCATTGGGGTGGCGCTGCCAGAAAGAACACAATGTCGTCACAGTGTGTTCACACAGTGATCACAGTGTTACTCAGTGAAAATGGGATAAATCCACAGAGTGGCTAAAAAAACACAGGGTCGTCACAGTGTGACCTCTAAGAGCACACAGTGATCATAGTGTCACACTGTGAAAATGGGTCAAATTCACAGAGTGCCACATTGTGTTCACAATCTTGTCACAATGTTAACACACTGTGGACAACATTGTGCTTTTTTCGGTACGGACTGCCCCCTTGCCACCCCAGGATCGACGCTACACAAGCATACATGCACATACATGCACACACTTATGAAAACGCGCAATAACATTGACACCAGTCGCTCCGCACACACACACACACACACACACACACACACACACACACACACACACACACACACACACACACACACACACACACACACACACACACACACACACACACACACACACACACACACACACACACACACACACACACACACACACACACACACACACACACACACACACACACACACACACACACACACACACACACACACACACACACACACACACACACACACACACACAATCACATACCCTACATAATTATACATGCATCTGTTTGAGATAGAACGGTTCATTTGGTGCTTCATAACAATTAAAATTCGGCTATTGTGTAGTTGACGGTAGTTGCCCGCAGTATATTGAATTCATATTACCAAAAGTGACCTTTACTTTGACTTCTTGACCCTACATTTATTTCAGTTATAATTAGTCTATGAAAACATACATTTCAACCAAGATATTGCAGTAAACAGACGGAATTGCTTCTATATCACAGTAACCATTGATAAATTGACGTGAACATCCATCGTCATTTGAAGATATCGCAGTAAATGTTACATTGTTGCAATATATTGACTCCATAATGATGAGCTACGACCTTTAACTTTTGACCTCTTAACCCGAAATTACCGCGAATCCGTTTTTGACCGTGCAAGGCATCTGAACTCTTATAGCGAATGACCCCAAATAATATCTTAATAGCATTTACCTGCCAAACACATACAATGTCATACATGTACCGAGTTTTGTTAACGTATTTTTCAATGAATATTATTCTACTGATTCATCAGGTTAATGACAAATTATTCACAATTTTTGAAATATATCTCTCTTGACAAGGCATTGTACAATCCATACATTTTAAACCAAAAATAGAAGGCATTTCAATTAATTGTTTGTTTAATGTTCAAATAACTAAATATAACTGACGATTCCATTGTATAACGAACGCATATCATTGCAAACTAACATCTGTCTTACTTGTGACATTATTAAAAAAATCTGTGATAAATTCACAATGAAGGTAAAATCAATTTCAATACATTATAGAGGTGAAATTTCTTTTTCTCTCTTCCCCAAGGGAAATATACATCTATACATGAAGAGCTTATTTCCAAAAGGCGCTAAATCCATATTCCACCAAAAATGAGTTATCAACGTCAACATATTTGCCACGTACTTATCTAGCTATAGTACCAAATTTGAAGCCAAATTCCACACGCAAGTTCGAAATATTTGGGGTTTTACTTAAGATTTTCCATAGGCGCGTGTACAAACTCGGACAAAGAAATGCATTTTTCTCAAAAGTAACCGAAGTGGATTTAGCGCCTTTTGGAAATAAGCTCTTCATATTTAAATCTATATTTAAATGTTTAAGCGTTAACCTGTTTTTGTTAACACTCTCCTGCCGGAGTAAGTGTTTTATGCCTTCGGGTCTTTTAAAATTTGTCATTTTACAAATGTTTGATTGAAATACAGTGTATTTTGTCCTTCCTTCCCCCAAATTTGTAGGTGCTCGCGGGAAAAGTCTATTTCATATTTCTATGCTTCACATTATAATTAAATATTATATACTAGTAGATGTCTGGATATCATCTAAAGATTTACAGGTATATTTTTGTTTATTATTGTCAACAAGGCATATGGTACGTATTAAAGCCTATTAATTACCCAATTAAGCCTTCTGGATATGCTATACAGAATAAAGTAAAAAGATTTCAAAATAAACACACTGTGCGCTCATATTAACACACATCTAGAAAGAACAAAGTTTTTTTTTTTTCAATTTAAGAAGAATACACCTCCGTTTGGAAGTCAAATTGTAGTTATGAAGAGGCAAATTATTTGACCAACATAAATAGTAAACTCTTCAGAATTGAAAAAAAAAACAACCCAAAAAACTTATCGTTTTCAGTTGAAGCAATAGAAACTTCGTTAATATCGACACAATAAAATGGTCAAATCTATTATTGCCAAGATTTAATCTATTCTAGCAGTTGTTGAAACTAAATTATATTTTGTATCAGGTCTCACAGTATGATCTTCATTGGTTTCTAGTCTTTGTGCATGCCTATTTGTTTCTTTCCACCGAGAACACTTGGTAAGAAACACCATAAGGATAACAGCCAGCCACTGTGCGCCACCAGCGACGAAGAACGGCACATTGTACGAACCAGTCACATCATACAATTTACCTGATGATAAAACAAACAAACACACAAATAAATAAACACATAAAAAATACAAACGAATAAACAAATACATTTAAATAAACAAATAAATAAATAAATAAATAAATAAATAAATACATAAATAAATAAGCAAATAAATAAATAAATAAATAAATAAATCATATATCAGTATTATCAATAATCCTGGTTTCAGCGGCGTGAAATGTGACGGTAGTAGATGAGATGGTAGCATACAAGCGTACCGAAGGGGGCGTTTGAGGTGCTCACTGATCACCCCCCTTGATGTGTATTTAACAATCCCCCTTTTTTCGGAAAACACACTCTCTCCCTATAAAACAATCTATTTTGAAAAATAAGGCGGGGACTGATAATGATAACATTGCGATTGCGAGTCTTGATGGCCCTTCCCTTTACTATACGGTATGACATACGAAGCTCCATTAAACCAAAAAATTGTCAAACTTTGCTATCTGACATATCTGGTGGTGTTTGAATGGACAAATAAACACCATAGAACACAAAACTTCGGACAGTCATGACGTCACTCGTAAAATTTGTACAGATGAAAATCGGTGCATGAATTATTGACAGCTGATGAAAATTCTGCAACACTGCAGTCTGGAATGGTCGCTCAATAATTTTCACTTGTTAAAAGCACGTAATCATCATTTTTAGCTGCAATATTTTTAGGGCTTCATCTTTTACCTTTATATCAGAAAAACTAGTACTCACGGAAAATAATGTAGCTCAGAGTTTAAACTGGAGACAATGTTATACGATGTCTCATCGATTTGCACAATAAAGAGTTTCCTTCAGACTTGATTTTTTTTTGCTTGTCGCATCCATTTGCACTATGGAACACTCTTTTCAAAACATCCCAAAATACTCCTATGGGTAGTGGGTGGGCTGACTGGGAAAAAATTGGACCTGGGATTTGGAATGAACATTTGTTCGTCATATTCAAATATAGGCTGTTTGGCAGTGAACGGATATGATGTGGCCGTGAAATTCCCGTTACCCACCCACCCCCCTGCCGCCCCTAGGTTCCACGAGATGAAAAAAACCCACAATTCTCCATATCGCATATACCCGATATTCACCGATTGCAGATACTATATATCAACATCCCGAACTTTTTGCAGTCTTGCTAACTTCCGTTCCGACTCAGAACGGAGGCGGTGACGTTGATTTAATAGAGCCAATCAGTTTCAGTTGACTTATCCCCCCTTTTTTTCTTTTTGTGTGGTACTAACTCTGCCCCGCTTATGAGAAAGGTTCCTGTGAATGAAACTCTGAATTTATCACAAATGTAAAAAAAAATAAGGTGGAATAATGCGGTTGCAAAATCATCAAACAACGGAGGTTTTTAAATACCGCAACTTTTAACACGCACAAAATATGAGATGTGAGCAAGTCGGCAAATCACAACAGAGAATCGCAATTATCTGAGTGCGACCTCAATAGACAACTATACGCGATATGGAGATTTTCATGTCACTTACCCATCATCTGAATGCCAATTAGGGCTCCAGTCCCACCTATTCCTAACGTGAATCCGAGAGCGTTGGGGAGCTTCTCTACGCCAACATACGATATGTTCATCATACTCAGCATGGGATACACAATACCCGTGCCAATCCCGAACATCGCAGCCAAGACAAGTTGGCAGGCGTATGTTTGTGCTAAAGGATTGAAGATCACACTTGTCCCCAAAACAGTCAGAGCCAATATGTAGAGATTTGAGACGGAGATGACTTTACAGTCGAGAAAGAGGCCGTGTAGAAGACGAGATGATGTGCTCATAATTCCGACGGTTGTTAAAGCGAAACTTGCCTCCATCTTAGAGAGACCTAAATCATACACCTGTTTAGCTGGTATATAGACCAGATATGATATAAGATTGAGAAGAGTCAAGGATATGCTAAGGAGGAACATGCAAAAACGCGGGTTCTTAAACAGAACGGATAAATCGAAGAATGTGTCTATAGATCTGAGCAATTTTAGATAACGCGATTGCGGAGAATGCATCGTCATCTCAGTATCACTGTGTTCTTGAGGAACTTTCTTTCTCGAAGCAACTATTTTCTGTTCCAAATTAGATGGTTTATACAGCGCACCACATACTAATAGGTTAGCGGTGAGAGCAGAATGTATTAGAAGAGCGCCTTTCCATCCATACTTTTCACATAGCCTTTCGATAGCAGGAGACATTGATAATAAACCAACGCCCATTCCAGCCATGGCGATTCCATTGGCTAGGCCCAAACGTTTTTTGAAGTAGTAGCTGTTGATAAGGACCGATGGCAGATAAGCTAACCCGAATCCAAGACCTATACAATAAAGCATTGAATTATACTGTATACAGTGCGTCTAAAAAATTGTTCAAGTGAAAAGCGCCCTCTTTCGCAATGATAAAATACTGTTTTGACATGATGGTTACATTAACATCGCGCAAATCTTAGCGTTGAAATGCTGTGTGACTGTGCAGTGATTCGTTCAATTTGCTTGTTTTAATCTTGAGTTATGTTGAATTAACAACGAAAGGGTGAAATCACAAATGTGCCTCTTTTACTACAGTCAAATATCAGACCCTCTCCCCAGCACAGTGGCACAATCGTGGTTTTACCTAATAGCTGTTAACTAAACATATCTCGAGATTAAAATAAGCAAATGGAATAAAACAAACGGAATAAAACAAACGGCAATAAAAGCTGAGACTGTGACCTTGACGTTGACGTAATCATCATGTCACAACAGTATTTTATAATTGCCAATGAGGGCGCTTTTTTCTTGCACATTTTTTGAGACACGCTGTAGAACATAATGATAATGAACTACATACAGGAAGGAAATGAAAGCAAGAAATGTATTTTGCTTTTAATGCTTTTAATTAGAATTTTCATCATGTTTTTTTTTCTCACGTTAGACAGAATGATATAGGACAGTCAACCCGAAAACCCAATCAAAAACAAAATCACTAACCATCTTCGTTTCATTTAGTGGAGAAAACACAAAACGAGATTTTATTTTATAAGAAGTTTGTTTTTTATGACGTATGAACGTAAAGATCTACATTATCTTTGGCAAAACCATTAAACGGGTACAGGAGCGGCCTTGAGGCGGTAACATAGTGCGATGGATGCCATCTTAGACTTAACTGTGTCCTTAATTATTGTAGATCTCTTTTCCGTTTTCTGACACAGACAGACAGACACACACACACAGTAGATCTCTTTTCCGTTTTCTGACACAGACAGACAGACACACACACACACACACACACACACACACACACACACACACACACACACACACACACACACACACACACACACACACACACACACACACACACACACACACACACACACACACACACACACACACACACACACACACATACCCCCACACTTTCATACACACACACTCACCTACCCGCACACACACACCAACGCCCCCCCCCCAACACACGTGTTACATAAATGTTGTATGATAGGTATATAATGTAATTACGCTTAATAAATACACTTTGCACTGAATATAAAATTTATTGACATCCTGATGTTAAATATGTGAGCTTTACATAACATGAATGTAGATAATGATAAAACATAACTGTAAATACCTGCAAGTATAGCGATTAAATACAGGTGCCAGGGTCTAGTTGCGAAAGAAGCCAATAAAAGTGACGCAGATGCGATGCTTCCTGCCACCAGTAAGACTGGACGACAGCCAAACCTCTTACAAAGGGCACCAGCGAATATTCCTGTTAACGATGATTTTAAAAGTATGATATAGCAATGTTTCCAGTGTAAAAAAAATCTAATCTACATAATTCCCCATGCTACAAATGTCTCTGATAAGGTCTGAAAATGAAGCCCTGAAAAAAAAATGCAGTTCAAAACGATCATTATGTGCTTTTAAAAAGTGAAAATCATTGAGCTACCATTCTATTTTTTCCCATAGACAGCTGTGTTGCAGAATTTCCGTTGGCTGACAATAATTCATGTGCCGATATTTATCTGTGCTTATTTTACAAGTGACAGCATAACTGTCTGGGTTTTTGTCTTTGAGAGTGTTTATTTGTCCATTCAATCACTGTCAGATAATGTCAGAAAGCAAAGTTAAACATTTTTAATAGGGCTTTCACAATGTTATATAGTGTCTTTAATTCATAGCTACGAATGTCCCCTGAAAAAATAATGTACACGGCAAAAATTATTTTCCTGCATCTGTAAAAATATTATTTTAACCCTATAATCGATACAGCGACCCTCGCCACTATAAAGGACGGTCCAGGAAACAAACAAATTAAACAATACATGTATCACTATCGTCAGACTTAAATCCTAGTACCAGAAGATGAGGACTATTTTGAAAAGAAGAAGATCGACCAGTTTGGTTGATGCTTTTTTTTAGTTTTGATTTCGAGATTTCGATTTCGTTTTTGTGGAACGAATTCATACAGTAGTTTATTTTACTGCAGATCTAGCCTATCGCTCTCTGATACTCTGCTCCAATCACTCGAAACAAGTTTCAAAGACAGGACACAAAACCAAAACCTACTCAACTAACCTAGGCAATCTTTGTATCATTTTTTTCTTCAAAACGATTCATTACAATGTTGATTTCAGCAGAGGCGTCGATAGAAGTGTCCGATTAGGAGGGGGGGGGGGTGTAGCCGGCCAGTGCACCCAACAAAGTTCGGCGCTCAGACTAGACAAATGAATAGGCAAAAAAAGGTCCTTATTCTATCCGACAGAATCCTTCGTATATCCAACGAGCGAACATTCAACAAGGAAAAAAGGCCCTTCGTTACTTAACCCAACAAAATCGCAAATGACAAATTCCCGACCAATTTGGGGGGGGGGTGTTTACACACACACACACACACACACACACACACACAACACACACACCACACACACACTAGCACACACACACACACACACATCACACACACCACAAACCACACACCACTCACACACATCACACACACACACACACACACACAACACACATCAACACACACACGCCACCACACACAACACACACACACACACACACACACACACACAACACACACCACACACACACACACACACAGCACATCACACACACACACACACACACACACAAACACACACACACCACACCACCACACCCGCCACGCAGCCCAAAGCGACGCTCCTGGATTTCATTGTCTTTGGTAACACGACAGTAACTGGCCTATGTATATTATGTATTTCCATTTTCCCGGAGCTACTCTCTAGGCCCACAGACGCTACATGAACATATACATTTATTAGCCGTCATACCTACGAAGTGGGCCACGAAATGGACAACGCTTGATATTACGGCCACGGGGGCCGCACCAACCGCGAAATAGTCCTGCCATTCTACGATGTACACGCCCGTGGTCTTCAAAAATCCGCCATTAATGAACTGAGCCCAGAAAGCGGCAATGACCATCACCCATCCCCAGCCACCATCGGGAACGGTCACGTCAGACATGGCGGAAATCAATGAACAAAACACCAGTCTACAACAGAAACTAAACTGCCTATGGTCATATGGAATCTCGTTTGATGGGTCAAAGATCATTACTAATGACGCCGCTCACTGCAACCCAAATTCATATCACATTTATTACTGTAGATTAAAGGCATAATTTCCAGTCTTAAAAAAATGCGGTACATGATTCGCCATGCTATAAGTGTCTCTGACAAGGTATAGAAATGAAGCCCTGTATATACTGTACCTGAAAACGAGCATTATGTGCTTTTAAAAGGTGAAAATCAATCGGTGATTCCATTTTTTGTTATTCATAGACTGATACTGCATTATAGAATTTTCGTCCACAGGTCAGTGTGCCAATATTCATTTGCACATATTTTACAAGGGACAGCACAACTGTCTAAAACTTCGTTTTTTGTTGTGTTTATTATTTTGTCGACGTCAGGTATCAAAGTTTAACTTCCACAATTTGAAATAGTGTCTTTAAACCCGGAATTAACGACACTATTTAACCGATCGTGGAAGCAGGAAATCAAGATATGTCAAACTTTGATATCTGACCTCTACTAACTGGGCAAATGGAACACAAAACTTTTGACGGTCACTAACAAACTATATAAACACTTCACAAAAAGTAAGTTCCCCCTTGTTCAAAATACCATAACTTTTTAATGAAATAAGTTTTAGCAAAATAACTTGGCAGGAACATTTACACACTCCTTGACTATTCTCTGTGTGAAAATAAGATTGATCCGTTAAGCCATGCATAATTGAGCATGAATTAAAGGCAAACATGTCACTTTTCAAAAGTC
>JZLH01S0131161.1:9357-31744 GCA_001188425.1 Eucidaris tribuloides
ATTAGGTCGAAACGTGGTGAAGACTCCAACATTTTGGCATTCAGCCCAGTAGAGACAGACAGACACAGACAGAGCAAATCTCACAGAAGATCCTAGCTTACGTATCTACTGCGAGTCCCCTTTGCAGAAGAATTACGACTATCCGTTTGAACGATGGAGCACTCGGGTGTTTTCAGTAATATAAAAAAAAATCATGCCATTTGTTTCCAAATAAAGGGGGGGGGGTTGGTGTTCCATGTAGTAGTCTTCTCTATACCAGGGTCCTGCACTAAACGCGGCGCCAACATTAATGACGAGCATGTGTTACATAAAAACGATCTGATGGTTGGGCCCGTGGTTGGGAAGCTGACACCTGAGAAATCCCCTGCAATCAATGAATAACGTAATACGAACTCCACAACAGGATGGTATTGAAAACGCAAAGAAAAATTGCTTCTAGAGATTGAAACGCGTTCATTCACTAACCTTTAAAGCTTATAATTAATTTTGCTACCTCGTAGGTATTGTATAATAATCGTTCGTATTTGTTGCAAGTTTTAACTGTAAGGTCTTATGCCTATTCTCTGGATTCGAGAAGTACATTCTTATAGCATGGACATGAGTAAAATCGTTTTGTCGTTTGTTCGTGCGTGAGCGCGACAAAAAAAGTAACATCTTATTAAAGTTTCATAAAATTTCGTGTGAACAGTTTTGTGGCCGTAAAAGATGGGCACGAATGAAGAACAGACAATGTCGAGATATGTTGAAAAAATACGAAATGTAAATGTATATTACCATCAAATAACCCTAATAATCCACTGTAACTAAATGATTAGATTACCATTATTTTTGGCGCTGTGTGTTACTTGATGAAGTTGTCTTTTTAAACATTATTGTTAAGATACATCTCGAGCTTATGGATTCCAGGCACATTTACTACAAAATGGCCAAAGCAAAGTTTTACGAAAAGTCTTAAAGTAGGATTAGGCAACGCATCAATACATTTACTTTTGCATGGCAGAAATCTGAGTTGGAACGTAAAAACTGATGGCAAAGTTTTGGTAAACCATTAAGTGGTTTCAAAGCGTGTGTCCTTTACTTTCGGGATTTTGAAAGGTCCACATCTATTCCTAACATATCTCAGTAATTGTTTACTTCGTGTATATTATAGGCTATCTGAATACGATACCTCATTTTTCATGCTTTAAATGAGTCGCCGGTTCCTCCAACAAAATAAGTTGTAGATTCAATGCGTTATGATTATATTATCAGTAATAAAGTAAATTGGTGCATCAAAAGTAATTGGTCTATAAATATTACGTTTACAATTGATCTCTAGTTTTTGGTTGGACTTGTTTTGTGGGTTTTGATTACTACTTTACCAGCCTTTTTCGTCGTTCTTTCTCATGTCGTTACCCTTTTTTGACACTTCTAAATCACTCATGTCGTTTCTATTAATATTTGATTCACCTCTATTCCATGAACATGCAGCTCCTTACTTGCACGTTTACTTTTATGTTATGTTCCTCACCATTTCTCTTCAGCATTATCATAATAATATACTTCAGTACCATAATTAGTAGTTGACTGATTCATATTGTTACGTATTTCTTTTTTTCTGCTATTCGTTGATCGTTTTATTCACCTTGTTTGAAGAATGTATGTACCTGATGGTATTGTTTTAGATGTTACTTCTGAGATAATGTGAAATAAAAAAATCTATGTGAAATAAAAATAATGTGAAATGTGAAATAAATAAATAATCAATCGATATTTCACTTATTTTTCTTTTTTTTTTTACAGTCCGCATGGTAAGGCAAACAGAGCCGACGACAGGATTACTTTTAGCGGAAGGAATGATGATCTGGTGTTGGTAATTTGGAGGAGACTTACAGGCTATACAACAGACAGCACACGGACAGAACACATATCACAAATCACAGACACCGACACACATTAGACACATACACACAGACAACACACAAATACACGCACTCAGCATACATAACACCACATACATACACACATCACAAGCACATACAACATACACACAAGCACAGACAGACACACACACAAACACAGAACACCGACGCACGCACACGCGACGCACATCATATTCAACCGTCACCTAAACACCTGTACACATATACAACACACACACAACACACACATAACAAACACGCACATACACACCCTGTAGAAAAAAACACATATACCACACACGCCACACACATCAACAGCAGACATATACATACAGTAGAACACACGACAAAAACACACAAATTTCCTCTAAACAATTGGTTTAGCTCACCTGCCGAAGGCTCAAGTGAACTTACCTTATTTGTTGATTTCTTTTTAATGGCCGTGTGCGAACGTGCGTCGGTTCGTATACTTTTCAACATTGTCATCCTTCTGCTTTGAAATGTACGATTGGATTAATGACGCAAATTTCTCAGGAATGATCCATTAGAGGAGGAGATTCAAGGTATCTTCAAATGTTACAGCGTTTGCCCACCCCTGTACCATTTGGACCATCTTCCAATTCTTCTGTAGATCTAGAAGTATTTAAGCAAAGTTACTTTGTGCGTAGATAGCCCTACTAGTTCAAGAATCATTGTTCCTCATGCAATACTTAGGGTGTCCTCTTTGGGCCCTGAGGGTAGACATGGTGGGGGGGGGGGGGAAGCTAAATGGATAATTATCACATTAACTATATTCTATTCATTAAAGCGATGTTCAATTCCTACACGTTTGGTCTAAATCCATTCATGAATAGATTTAGGAACCAAACTTGGTACAATTTGGAGGAATGATCCTTATAACGGAAATGGGCCCCAGCCTACAATTTTCCATACATCTTTCTAGATCCAGAAGTACTTAAACCATCGTCCCTTGTCGTAGATTCCCCTGTAGGTGAAGAATGCATTGTTCATCATGACAGCTGTACAGGATAGCCCACATGCCCCTGAAGGAGACGACAGTTTGGGGTTAGGAGCTATGGGATAAATTCCATATTCGAATCTTTAAACCATTCATGATTGTATTTAAACCAAACTTGGTATGACTGATCCTTAGGCGATTGTGTCTTGAAGGTCCTTACGATGGTAGCACTTGTCACCGCGTTCCCCTACGAACCCTGGGCAGGCGCTCAAAGGCTCAAACTTGTTTATACTTTCAAACATTGTTTCTCCTAGTTTCCAAAAGTAAATAGCGCCTAAATTATTAGCTAGCCTCACACGAATCATTGTGCGTGAGCATAGTCATATTGAAAAATACAAGTTGTTGCCGTGAAAGTAAACGGGTGGTCCTTTGGGCCCCAAGAGGGGAACTATACACGTGGAGGTGGTGAGGGGCAAGTGGAACTCAATATGTTCATCTTCGTTAATAAAATGGATGTTCAGAATTTTAACTTAATATGGCAGAAATCACTGATGGGCAAAGGAATGCAAAGTTATGTGGCCCCACCATGCCCTCGATATTGGTCTAGCCAATAAACTACGTACTATTGAAATAATGTACCCTCTACGGGAACCACATAGAAGTTTTACACTTGACCTCTGCGTGAACTTTTGCCGGCTATTGTTATTTTAACCGTCCTGGCTTCAAAGTCTCGAACTGTTCGAATACAATATCAAAGAGACCTCTGAATCTTTCAATGTAATCTAAAAAGGCCTTATTCATACATACCCATTTTGAATTTGCCTTTCCTTTTGAATGTATCATGTGTTTTAACAACAATTCAGTACCTATATACACCATGTACAACGGGTCTTCGGGGTTGCCTGATCCTATTCTGCCTATAGACCTTTGGGAATTGAAAATTTGAACCCATGCGGTGACATTTTTTCGTCCTCGTCCATTTTCTATATTTTCGTCCCTGCCTTTAGCCGTGTGTATTCTACATGTATTTCTGATCCTCTGCGGAACATCACAGGCACAAATTATTTACATGTATACTGTTTTGTCTTTTTTTTAATGTATTACTAGTAAATGTACTATTTCTGGAAACTGTACTTTACACGAGCTAAGTTTTGTAGTAGTCTCCTCCATTAAAGATGTTTTCATACTTCTCCACGTTTATACGTGTATAGCGTTTTCATCAATTATGTGTACATAATTTATATCTAAATGTAAAATAGATTCCATTCAACATATCCAAATCCTGTTGAGGAAATTGTCATAAAGTAAAATTATCATTTATCATTAATTTCCGCGCAGTGAATTTTATTGTGCACAACCACGCTTCGAACGTCAAATGATACAGAAATCGGATCCAGTAGAAGCCACATGAGACAGTATATGGTCACGTGTAACTGCAGTGCTGCTCAAGGCTAAAAGCCCCTTTTTATAGCGCTGTATCAATGGATCAGCATACCGTGCATTTTCTGTAGGGGAAAACTGGGACATGGATGTCCAACTTGAGTTATTCTCAAGTGAATCACATATTTCTGGCAGCTTTTACGTTCAAAACGCATGTACATCGTTCCATGTGGCCCATTATTTTCATTTTAGGTTCATCTATCAGCCTATAATTGAATTAGGCCTACATTTTGACATAAACACAAATTGCCTGCACAGTTTCAAAAGCTTGTCGAGAACAATTCCATGATACACTAATTGTGCCGCCATGGTGGCCTGTTTGAATCGTGTTTCTAAAAAAAAATGTATCTTAAACAAATATGTACTGATACGAGAGTCTCTGGTTGAAACTATGACAAGCCTGAGGTTACGTGGACTGTACTTCTTTTTACAAGGGGCGCAGCCCCGAGGAAAAATAGTTAATAGTCAACGTAACCAAGGGCGTCATAGTTTCAAACAGAGACTCTCAGGACAGAATATGTGTTTATATCCGTCATCGAATTAACTACAAAATTAAAAGTGAAAAAAAGGTAAAGGAAATCTACTTACCGTACCTCTACAAAATTTTTCGACGTATGCCAGCGTATGATCATACGTCCCGCATACGCGGGCCATACGTTGTAGGTAAGTTATGCTATCGTTGACATACGTCCACACACGTTATTTGTAAGTTGCTCATAAGTCGAATACGTCATCATGACGTATTTCGACTTATGAGCAACTTACAAATATCAGTGATAATGGGCCGTATGCATATAAAGTAGTAATTGCTTTTTCTAGCCTTTTGCTTGAATCCATATGCATAAAAATAAGGAATTGATTGCAAGCAAAGGTTCTTGCTAGCATTCCAAAGCAATTGATTGTTGCCTGCATAAACATTTTGAAACAAAGGTTGTTCTTGACAACCTGATAGTTTGCCCGAGGTTTGCAGGTTTGTCCGATATGACAAAAACAAGAATATGCAAATTGAATTCCAACCATCATACACTCCAGAAATATCAGTAGAATCGTTCCTCGATGATCACATAAAGAAACATCCATAAATTTGTATACATTAGTGAAGTGATCTTTCGTAACTCCCATGACAGGAAATGCTTCCCCTCTCACGCGTAATAGTTTAATACATTATACGAAACCCGCCTTTGTGCTCCCATGAAAGTAATAGACCTATACATAAAAAATACCTGCTAACATCCTTCAAGCCAAAGATGGATTTCAAGCTATTGCTTTTTTCGTATGCGTAACATTTTGCTTGTGTTCAAACCGTTTGCTTGCCATTCGTGAGCAATTCCTAAAGGTCTCCGCAACCATACACTGTAGCAACGTCACCGCGGTGCGAACACCAACAAAGGCCAGATCCGCACGAGCCGAATACGTGTGGGAAGAAGCCTCCCATCTTCTCAACTCGCGGTCAACGTACATTTTGAAAGACGCAACGTACCTCCAGGATTGAGTTAAATCTTTAACCCCCTTCCTGAAATATTTTCCCTTAATTTTTTCTTGATATACCAGAAAAAGTATTTCTTGATTTATTCTCCTTTTGTGCAGCTTTGGTTTGGTCTAAATACGAGCATGGACATGTTTTAACCTCGAATGTCGTAATTAAGCGAAAGCGCTCAAGCTGGTATTGAGGAGCTTGAAATAACCCAAGCAAATTCTTTGTCAGAACAAGGAAAAGGTTCTTTTTATACATACGTTTTTAAGCAATTTCTTTCACCTGTAAGCAAGTAATTCTGCCTGTTAGAAACAACTTTTGTTTGCAGGCATTTGCTTATCGCAGTGCACTCGGTTTTCACGGTAAGCAAAAGATTATGCAAACATATTTAAGCATTATTGCTTGAGCTTCATTTTTCTTGACAACCAATTGCTGGTGCTTGAAGCAATTTCTTATAAGCAATTGCTACTTTTTATGCATACGGCCCATTGTCTAGGCAGGGTTCTTCGATTTTTTTTCGGCATGACGGAGATGTTTGTAGAGTGGTGTTTGTACTGCGAAGTCCAGTGCGGTTGTGATTTATGATTGTTGTTGTTGTTGTTGTTGTTGTTGCTTATTGGCGTTCATTCATAGATTAGAATATTTACGCCAGACAATATAATTGGAGTTTTTGGATATACTATATATAATTTTCCCGCAAAATAATTTTGGTTTTTGATTTTTTTAATCACGATAAATAAATATAACGTGGTGATCCGGCAAATGACATAACCGCTATTTAGGGCCCCAAGGTGTCAGCCCGGCCACGGTACGTTGTGACAGTGTACGTTGTGATTTATGATCGTGGAGCGTAGCCTTTTTATAGGCTACTACAAGTGATCGTTGGCGATACGCTACCCCACGCTATGGGTAAGTTAGATCATCGTCGGGCGTAAGTTGTGAACGTCGGCAACACGCCAAGCATTCGTTGGTAAAAGTTATTTATAACTTATCGAAACGTTCTAGATAAATTATACGTTATATGTACGTCCAACTCGTAATGAGAATGCTATGTATGCGTCCAAAATTGAAAAAAGAAAAAGTCAAAGTTCAGCGTATGCTAGCGTTTTACCCCAAATTTGATACGTCAGGCATACGCTGGCTAAATCATCAAGGTGTGACAGCGCCATTATCGGATGCAGTTTAACTGGGAAAAACAACTTTGGGCAAAACTAATATTTTTAGTCGTCCCTGCAGCCCTATTAAAAATGGTCTAGCGACGTTCCTGAACGCACGTGCTCGGAATCAACACCCTCAGCCTAACTAGAATCGATCAGAAAACATTGTCTATGTAACAAAACACATTTTATAACTAATCGGACCTCTAATAATAGTGGGTTGCGCACATTCCGCACAATAATTACTGATGTATCATGTTGAAGATCGATATAATAACTGCTGTAAGGTACCATATGCAAATAGAAATAAGGACATGCAGACACCCTCTATTCCGCTCTTGTTCATTGATGCAAGGCTTGGATTAAAGGCATCGTGTAACATTGTGTCCAGTTAAAAAAAAATAATAAAAAAAATCTGAGCTACACGATTCCTTATGTTACTAGTTGCTAAGGTCTAAAAATTAAGCCCTGAAGAAATGCATTACAAAACAATCATTAAGTGCTTTTAAAAAGGTAACAACATTTGAGAGACCATTCCAGTTTTTCCCTATTATAGCCTGTTCGTTTTTGTAGTATTTTCGTCAGTTGATAATAATTGAAGTTCCGAATTTTAACTGTACATATTTTACAAGTGACAGCATAACTGTCCGAAGTTTTGTGTTCTATGATCAAACACTGTCAGATATTATGTCAGATAGCAATGTTTGACAATCTTTGAAATGGGGGCTTCCACAATGTTATAATCTTTAATCCTATTAATCCACATTAATCATTCTGACTAATCATAATGACTATGATTGTGGCTTATATTGTGCCAAGCGTGCCGGAGAAATTGCGCTGTCCAAGGTCGGACAAATGTGAGATAATATAGTTATTTACCACGATGAATCATTTGGCAAGACAACAATGCGGTATCGGCACAGGGAGTTCCAACTCCCTTCGTCCCTTCGTAGGCAACTTTATATGCGTGGCTCATCAGGGGTAACCTGGCTCCTTATCTAAACACTACACAAAAAGTAAGTTCCCCCTTGTTCAAAATACCATAACTTTTTAATGAAATAAGTTTTAGCAAAATAACTTGGCAAGAACATTTCCACACTCCTTGACTAACCTCTGGGTGAAAATAAAATTAATCCGTCAAGCCATGCATGAGTGAGCATGAATTAAAGGCAAAAATGTCACTTTTCAAAAGTCACAGGAGTCATCTCTTATGCCAAAATAATGGTAAATAATGGTATTTTTTTGCTTTTTTTAAAATAAAATGTGCTCACTAAACCCTGACATGGTTACAACCTCTAATGTCCATACAACGTGTACAGATACACTTTGCTGAAAAATATCGGATTTCAATTTTTCAAATAAACTTAATGGATTTTACAATTTCAAAATTGAGGATGGATGGAAATTGTTAAATTGAGCTCACTGAAGCGTAAATATGCGAAAAGTGCCAAAAGAATTGTAAGGGGGTCAAACGATAGCTGATTAACATAAATAGCGCTTAATCATTCAACAGAAACAGAATTTGTCAAAATCCTGCATCACAAATTCCTCAAAATGACCCTTGTGACTCTTAAGAAGTGACATTTTTGCCTTTATTACGTGCTCACTCATGCATGACTTGACGGATCAATCACATTTTCACACAGAAGTTAGTCAATGAGTGCAGAAACACTCCTGCCAAATTATTTTGCTCAAAAAGTATTTCGTTAAATAGTGATGGAATTTTACAAAAGGGGGAACTTATTTTTTGTGTAGTGTTATTGAACAGGCATTCATTATAACCGCGGAATCATCAATGTAACCAATTTCCCGTTACTTTGAAATTTTACCAAAGCTCGCTGGAGAAAAATACTCTGGGGTGGATATGGTAAAATTTCATGCAGATAACCGTAGTTTCCTGATTTTTAAACCGAGAAAGCAACTGCGGTTAGGGTTTAATCATGCTACTGGGAACAGAGAGAGATAGCCTATGGATAAAGTATGCTGCGGTACACATGCAGACGGACACACACACACACACACACACACACACACACACACACACACACACACACACACACACACACACACACACACACACACACACACACACACACACACACACACACACACACACACACACACACACACACACACACACACACACACACACACACACACACAGGCACACACACAATATAGGCAAACACAAGCAAATACACCGACACACACACATATACAGACACATATACATGAACCTATTTTTCATCAGTGTCAACAATGAACCGCTAGAACGTGTTTACAATTTTAAGTATCTTGGCGTGTATTTACACCAGTCTTTGAATTGGAATGATCACTTGGAGTATAATAGCAAGAAAATCGGATCAAAAATTTCTTTACTACGCAGACTTTGACCTCTCCTTACTGAACAAAGCTCAAAACTACTTGTGAATTCTTTAATACTCCCACACTTTGACTACTGCAGCCCTGTTTTGGTCCAACTGTAATCAGTACCTCAAAAACACTCTTCTTAAACAACAAAAGAAAATAGGACGTATCATTCTACAAGCAGATACCCGGACTCCCACATCTGACGTTTTTACTAGATTGAGATGGGTATCGATAGAGGAAAAATGGAAATTGCAAAGACTCAAACTCACTTACAATGCAATAAAAGGCACCCCCCCTCTACTTATCGGCTTTATTTACACACTCTGCAGCACGACACCGTTACCATACCAGGCGTGCAGTAAATTACGGCATATGCATTCCAAAAGTAAAAACCGAAAAGGGAAAGGGAAAGAAGAGCATATCATATGAAGGTGCGTTGTTGTGGAATAATCTGTCACAAAACCTGAGAAATGCTCAAACAGTTAACGCTTTCACCTGTATGTACTGGCGCATGCACAGAACTTAATTTCGTAGTTATATTGAAGCTATTTATTTACGTGTTTATGTATTTTTTTTTTCAATTTATTTTCTGTTGTATTAAGATTGACAGACAACACCGCTATACACCATCAGGGCCCCCAGGGAGAACAGTGCTAGCTCACTGATGGGGCTACCCTGTACAAAGGAAATAATAATAATAATAATAATAATAATAATATACAGACACACATACTGTACATACACAATTACACATGCACACATATACAGACACACACGTGCGTATATGACACATAGACACACACATACATACACACACTCACACGCGCACATACTCATACACGCACACACACATACACGCACACTCACACACACACACACACACACACACACACACACACCACACACCACACACGCACACACGCACACACGCACACACGTACACACACACACACCGCACGCACACACACACACACGCACGCACACACACACACACACACACACAGGGTTAATAAGCGTTACGGTTATATGAGTTATACTCATTCTGAAGAGCGACTCTACGTTTCGTATCATGGTATAACTTCGGATTAAAGTCTAACGCACTTATTAAACTTGGATGCTATAATGTAAAATATGGTCAAAATGTCGGGGTTCGCCCCCCCGACATTTATAAATTCATATAAAAAAAACTAAAAGAAAATTCGGATCTTTATTGCAGAGGTTATGACTTTGGGGCATATAGCTTTACAAAATAACAAAAAATCCCCAAATATAAACTTGGCTTTACACAGATGTTTGCATAACACAAGAAGGTAATTAACGATCATGATACAAAACATTTCAAAATAAAAGAATGACAGAAAGAAAAGAAAAAAAAAAGATTTAATGCGTGATTTTCACTATTTGAAGTAACCTAGGGGATCATCAGGAATCACGAGTGAACCCGAGCGGGTCCACTCAGAATGAGTGAAATCAGCGCAAGTTCACTCTAAAAACACTTTTTTGACATTCACTCCTTAAAGGCAGTATATCTCATGTTGCAAAAATCCGCGCAGGAAAGAAAGTCCATGCCTTGGGCTATTGCTGAAAAGGCAATGTCTGTGAAATTTGGGCAGAGCAGTTATTACTTGACATTAGGCAATGCAAAGAAAAACAAATAGGTGTTTTAGTGTTATGTTCAGATGGTAGGAATTTTTTCTGCATGGAGAAAAAAAAATTATGTAGAGTCTACGAGGTCACATAATTCCACTTAAACTGCCTAATCAGGGTGTTTCTAGCTTCCTATATTATTGCTAAAGGTTTCCCAATGGCTTTCTGCCTAAATGCAATTGTATTTAACATGTTAATTTTTAAGGTATGCAAAGAGATGCTGCTTTAAAGAGTTGAAACAATTTCCACTCGTTCATTTTAAGAGAGTATAAATGATGTGCAACGAACTTTTCATGTTATAGTGAATTCAATTCTTGACCATCTACAAGTAGATTTCAGTATGTGGATATATCTAATACCTGATTTGGTGGCAAAATGTAAAGTGACGTAGAAATACTCAAGACAACCCGGCAGTGGGTAATGCCAGCTTGAGCATCGCGAAAGATAACTATGCCATGTAATTTTCGCGGACTATTACCGCACTACGAACCGATTGCGATATCTGCACGTCGGGTGGTGTTGGGAATGGCGAATGGTTATTCCACGAAGATTTTCAAGCGCAATCTTCCATTATCTGAATAGACGATATAAATGTTATTTGACACGTATAAGTAGCTTTGTTAGGCGACCGCATCCACCACACAATTAACGAAAGACACACGCACTCAGTCATATGAACACAAATACGGAACAGAAGCATACCTCACACAAACACAAACAAACAAACAAATAAACAGAACCCCTTCATGTAGTGTTTATCTGTAAATCATATATTAATCTACAAACACATAACTTAAAAGTAATAGGGATATAGAGATACAACAAGTAAACAACAGAAGCAACAATAGGGCTACAGCTTACAATTTTCTCATAAGGCTATCCTGGCTTAAACTCATGCATCAGCTCCATATTTTCTTCTTATTATTTAGACATTGGATGAGAGACATCACTTATGTGAAAAAAAAAGCAAAAGCATGTCTGTGTTTCTTGGCATGGCATTTCACGGCAAATGACATAATCATCGACTTTTCGGGTGTCGTATATTTTGATAAAAAAGATTTTTTATATTATAAGCTTTCTGAAAGTAAGAAATTTCCTCTTTGAAAGTTTCTGGAATTTATTATGGTAGATCGACGGTTACGCGGAATCACATAAGATTTCGTCGAGTTTTTTTACTTCTTTTGAGTGATCCGCGTTAACGCAGATCACCATAAATTTCGTCCGGAATCTTTTTTCTTAATTCTTTTTTATTGTGTTTCTTTCATGACATTATCTGTTCACGAATTCTATTAAGCCACGACAATTTTGTAACTTGCATAGTATGTCAACGTGTCAAGACTGTACAATATTTATGTCAATGTGGTCTCTTTCCCAATGACGTCATTATGGACGTATTACGAAAAAGTTAGGTTAAACTAATTATGCAATATTCAGAGCCTTCTTGTCGAATTAAAACAAATGACTTTTTTCTTCATTTTATGGCAGAGGTAAAGTATTGAGGTCAAGGAGTAATCTGCTGAAGCTAACACGGTTGCGCGCGCGCGTCTCTTACTGGCCGTGTAGATTGCTCGTCAGTTTCAAATGACTCCAAGATCACTTTTTCATTAACGTATAATGTTTCAGGTCTTTTTGGTGCGCGCGCTTACGCGCGGCGTTTTTTCGGGTGCATCTTTCCTATGGAATAATTAGTATTTTTCGATGTTTATATCTAACTAAGTTCTACGTCCATATCAATCCTTTCTTTTCCAGAACCCAAATATCGACTTAATGTTTCAAAGTTAAATCGCGGCGCTGTGCGCGACGTAGTGATGACACTTTTTAATCAACTCATAATCTTGAATTAACGAATGCCCCTACTTTTCATTACATATTCTGATACCTATGATGCGTAGTAAGATTTCAAGCTCACTTTGCTGACAAATTTTGTTGAGTCATTTATGACGGCACAAAGGAAAATCGCTATTTCGTGCATATTTTCAGGTGGGCGAGTTAAGATGGACGCAACTTACGTACACAGTAAACTTTACGTTACAAGGTCATACTGTTGCTTTATTATATGCGTGCGTGCGTCACGACGACGCGTACGCGCCATCCATTTTTTAAATTATGTTTAATGGAGAATTTTGGGGTGAAAGGGAAGAGTTGAAAAGAGGATTATAGTCATGTGCGTGTGACATTCTTTTTAGATTTAATGATTCGAGCGAATACGCACGAGATCACCAATTGTCTCAGTGAACGATTAAAATCTAGTATATATTTGTTATTCCTTTATTATGTCTGTAGGCCCTATATTCAAGATCTTCACGAGTACCTAACCAATTAACCAATTGTTATTAAAGGCGGAAGTCATCTTTTATTGGAGGTAACTGACCCAAGATAAAGAATAATACAAATACTCACACATATCTTCACTTGCATATTAGGAATGCGTACTTTCCATTATTGACGTATTCACTAGATGAGAGTATTAAAGCCCAAATATCATTGATGATGGCTTGTAAGCGCGTCAGTATTAGATGGCCGCTGTCAGCCCCGGCACCGTATAGGCACAGTCATGGCGAGGACGAGGGGATCACGGACAGGTTAGAGATTCCAGTCCTAGCGCCTGTGGATGACGACTGCGTGTACCTGCATACATCTAGCTAAGTGATAAAGATAAAAAAATATAATATAGTTTCGCTTTTCTTATTCTTTCTTTTCTTTTCATCTTATCTGTCGGTTTACAATTAAAGGTGAAAATAGTAACTATTATGCAAGGATTTAATGTTAGAAATTTATGTATAGTAAAGTTGACCGTATTTAAAACATCTGCATCAAGATAGCTATGTGACAGTAAAATTTGTCACACTGTAGTGATTTCTATTGGATTGATTTCTATCGGAGTTCGAAGAAGTTTTAGAACTAGTATGTTATGTTGATTTTCTCTTAAGATAAACAATTTCAGGACATCTTTTCAGCAGGAGAGATGGTTATTTAACAGTTAGGTTCTGAGGCATTTCTTTTATTCTTCACAATCACATTACTGCCCCTTTAAATGATACATTGAGTACTTTTACACACACACATTCTATTGAACATAGACCTGCCTTGAATTACATTTTAATCATATTTTGAATTATGAAAAAGGAATCTTGAGTACAACAGAGAGAGTAACGGCTGTGTTTCTACAGAAGATGTTAACGTTATTAACCCGCGGTAGTATCTAGAATTCCGGCAAAACTTATCTTGTGAAACAGACGCTGATACGGTTTATGATAACCGTATCTAGACCAAATTACGTTTTCATAAACAACCTTCCAAGAGTGGTTTATTGCTGTTATCCGTTTACTTTTCTGTAGAAACAACAGCTGAAAGCGTATCGGTCTAGGCGGAAGTAGCGGCTGTCACGATGTAGACTATGTGAAAATAACATGCTAGGATGCATATTTTGGACCAGTTCATATACCACAATGGATTGCGACGGAATGAATTTCCCGATTTCGATTTGACGCCGTATTCATGCAAATAATCGAATTATTCGTTTGGTAGAAAAGGATTGGGTTTAAGGCGATACGGTTTTCGATTCCGGAAAGAATAAACCGTTTTCCCTATTTTTCTGTAGAAACACGCTGTTAAGTCAAAAATGTCGTAGGAACCACGCAGGTCTTACTAACAAATTCCACACACAAGATCCATGCTGACAAAGTACTACTTTCTATTTCGTTTGTGAAATTTTCGCCATGTTGATTCAGGTGAATCCATACACTTGTTAGAAATCCACACAAACGTTTGTGTTAGGTGCTTTCTATTTGAATTTGATGTATTTTATGGGTGCACATCCCTAGAATATGGTTTTAGAATGACGATTTAATCAATTTTGAAACCCTGCTTTAAACCGGGTTTTAACTTTCGCGAGCCAGGTTTTACAGCATGTAAGATTTTGCACGTGGTATACTGTATGTTTGCGGCCTAGTGCGAGTTTTGAACGAGTTATTAACGCGATTGGCATTTGATTTGTGTCTTCATTGCACGTCAAAAACCGACTAATGAATGAATCAGCTGAATCATATCAATGTGGAAGATTAATATAAACACATTCTATAGAGATTGGGGAACATATTGGTTTTGGTGGAAACATCTGGACGTTAAATTCATCTTTTCAAATTACCTCAGATAAGCATTTTCAAAAATCCGCGACGTCAAACGTGCACGCTGCCGTTCCAAAATTGTCCGAATCAGCGTTAGCAAAGTCGTGCGGAGGTGAGCCGTTCTAACCAACTCAGTGAGTACGCCTGGTCCTTGGACGGTATCATCGTAACCTGCGATCGCAGTTTGAGGCAAAATTGAAACTCACAGACAGAACAATTCTGGTTAACATGTCGTAATTAGTTTTTCTCCTAAAACAACAATTCATGACGTATGGATCTCAAATTTCAACACACCATTAGTAATGTACTAACTTACCGTTTAGGTATTGATAATGAAGTGGAAGTAATGGACTTGCAATCCCTGACAATTTTAGAACAACTTGAACAAACTGGGAGGCTGCAGCAGCCACTATAAAGACATGATACAGCCTGTCGGTATCTATTTATGTTACTGAAATCTAGTCTTATAATGGATCTTTCAGGTTATTATGCATTGTAAAATTGGACAACAAACGCAAAAGTTGATTTGGCAGTCACGATTTTTGGATGTATTTTGCCAAAAAAAGTTTCGACTTGCAGGCCCGGCTCCTTAAATCATTCTTTATGTGTACTGTGGTTATTACGACCGGGGGCAGGTCGGTGATGTTTATTGATAGAATTAACAGACAGCACAACCGCAGACGAGAGCCGCCAATATCGAAGTTGAGATATTCGCGGCACTGCTAGATTACACTCGCGTCACCATAGAACGGAAAGCACTTGACGTTCATCAAATTATTGATATACATTCTTAACGAGTTTTGAAGGAATTTGAACAAGTGATTTTAACCTTTGATTTTATCGTGCTAATTGCGATTTGAATCAAATAAACTGTTCGAAAAGGGTACTTGAAGAACTGCAGATAGAAGTATTGACAGCACATTTTGACTGAAATTGAGTTAGTGACTGTTTTGAAGTTCGATTACATGCCAGGACATTTTTGACAAACAATTTGGGTAATTTGACCCTGGCCCTTGTAGGGATCACCGGATGTCGTCATTTTTTAAATTGGTCTGATTTATTTAAAATGTATCTAATTACTGCACTAAGTTACTAGGATTAGAAATATATATTTTATCATGTATTTTTTGTTTTAGATTGATGAGAATATCGGGGATCACTTCGATCAAAGGTCAAATGACGTCAAATTCTTAAAAATGGTCAAATGTCGCAAATTGCATATCAGTTGTTCCGTTATTACTGGGAAATTCCAAAATAATATACATTAAGTGTTTGACACTCATTTATTCGAGAAATGCATTTGTTTTTCTTACACGTGAGTTCTTTAGAGGAGAGTACTTAGTCCGCCACTATGATTAGTGATTATTGGAACTGACAACTGCTGCAGATAGTTTGTTTTTTTTGGTCTTTATTGTGTCATTAACATTAATAAGTTTGCTGTACAATCAGCAATGTGTGATCTGTCAGACAAATTTAAAAAACTTTCAGCCTTTGTTTCTCAAAAGTAGCAGTATGTGAACTTTCTTACTTTTATTCTACAGTCTTATTTAATCAACAAAGAAATGATAGGAAAATTTGTATGTTGACAAATGGTGGTAAAAACACGAAATTCATAGTTGACATTGACTCAACTTGAATAAATCTACCCTTTCCACTTATGGGGGCAATTTTTCGTTGGTTGAAATATTAAACACAACAATCGAATTAAAAAATAATTTTTGTATAAATAAAATACACGCAAGAACAAATTGCAAATCCCAAACAACCTTTTATCTTGAAACTCCTATCAAATCTACCTTTTTCACTTTTGGGGATTTTTTGTTGTTGAAATATTAAAAAACAAAAAATTGATGAAATTAAATTAATTCTTGTATAGTAATATGGACATGCTTAAGAACAAATGCAATCACAACGCTTTTATTCAAGACTCTATCAGAGTCGTACACTATTCAGCCTAGTGGGAGGCAATTCTTGTTGTTAAATATTTCAAAAACAAATTCGGATTAAAATATTATCCGTATCAATACACATAACATGACTAAAACAATACGAATATAACAGCTTTTCTCGGTTATATAGCTAGGAGGCTTTAACATTTAGGAAAAATTTGTGATTATTGCTGTGTGATCCAGCTTATCATTAGACAAATGATTAGATCTGACACCGTCCTAACAGATCCTACTGTTACTTTTCCACCAATCATGTATTAATCCCTGATCTTTATTGCACTTGGGGATATCCTGACATAATAATACATAATGACGTTATACTATCCGGTCCCGAAAACAAATTTTCGTCTTCTCCGTTATTGTTAAGAATTATCGGTCATATTAAGATATTTTGCACAGTGAATATGTTGGGTGTCCAGTGCTAAATTATGGATTTGTAGTTATAGAAGCCGTACACTAGACAAAAACAGCTGTTTGTAAATATTTTAAACAAGTGTTTACTGTTCTTTAAGCCTCGTCACTACAAAAATATTGTTTACATTTTTGTATTAAAATACCGTGATTTGTGGAATCGTCTTTTAAAACAAATATTGGGTAAAGATTTGAACACGCGATTCCACAATCACTTGTTTTTTTTGTGTTATCTAAACAAGAGTTGTTATGAGTGACAGGTCTTAATCCACTGAGTAACAATTTGTTCTTAATATTTTTTGCCTGTGTCTATAAAACCCAATTAATAATACTATTTAATGTTTTGTTTATTCGCTATGTGAATTATTTGGTTTCGTTTTGCTGTTTCTGGCAAGTGGCTGGGAAACAGTTATTTGTGGTCGTTTTCTCTTCTTTTTTTTTTCAGTATAAACATATGGACATAAGTCAATCTTGAATTTAGAATATTACTTTTATATTAAAATTACTGCGTGCTATTGTAAATCGGGAATAAGCATGAACCCAACGTAGTAGCGATGAGAAAACACAACCCTGTCAAAACTGAAACATAAAAACTGTACGTGAAGGAGTGCAATGGAATATATTGGAAACTGAATTGGAAGGATTCAGTTAAAAAGCAGTAATATTACATTAACCAACTAAATAAAGACAAAAAGATAATACAAAATGAGCTCTACTATGGTGATGTATTCAGCGTGAAATACGTGTGTCGATCTATATCATTTGTATCATACTAAAGCCATTTGATAACACAATTATTACTATGAATTTGACCTATTTCTGAAAGATATTCCTTCGATTTACGTAAAGGACGATGGGTTCTGTGGCTTCTGTATACGTGGTTGCATGAAGTAATAATTTTAAAATGTAGATTATCGATATTTTCTTTCATAATATAAATATAGTTATTTCACTTATAAATAATCAATATATTCACTGAATATTGCAAATCATTGCAAATTTTACGTTTGATTTTTGTTTTGATTCTCTTACCCCTTCGCCTCCCATCCCTTCAACATATGACCTATATCCGCCTCCTTCGTGATACAGGTAGTTCTGGTAATTGTATACATACTGCAAATATTTGAAAAAAACGTTCGTAAATGACATTTGGCAAGCCATCTAAAGGGGTGAATAATGAATCGAAATGAAGGGTTAAAGGAGAAAATCATCTTAAAACATTGAGTGTAGTAATGATCTGTCATCACGAGATATAACAGATGATTTTCAGGGGTCTTTAGTACTCGTGGAATTCATACCAATAACGGCAATTGCAGTCACCTAAGCTGTCCCGCTCAGACAATGAAAGATAGTAGATATTACTAAGTTAGAGAGCTAATCCACCTTGATTTGCAGAAAAATGGTACAAAAGGCAGTTTGCATATTTTATGCAATTGTGTATTGAGAAGGTCTGAGTTTGTTAATTAGATCACTCAGTGGGCGTATACTAGACAATGCAGCAGCCAGGAGGCAAGTTGCTAAATTGCGCCTGTTCAAACAATTGAAACAGTAGAGAGGGCGGGGCGAAAGTACTGAATCGCGCCTTCAGCAGCTTCCGCCTCGCGCAGTGTCGAAATTCGCGCCCTTTCACTTTTTTTGGCGTAGCTCGAGTAATTTCGTTGAATTAATATTTCAATGTTTTTTTCTCCTCTTTTTAACCAGTTTTTCCTTTTTCTTATTTTCCTTGTTTTTCAAACTTTTGCCTTTTTGCAGCCCCTGAACAGTGGGCGGCGGGGCCGTGGCCCCTTGCCCCCCGTTAGATCGACTGGGCTCAACCTAACTGTCATAATTGAATGTGATCATTTGTTTAGCACAACAGTGAAGATAGCCAGATATGTAGTATTAAAATGCGATTATATATCAATATAAGACCATTAATATAATAGAGTGGGTGCGTTACTGTAAATAACTCTCAAAAAAAGTTTTGGAAATCTGGTTTGATCAGGTAAATATTTCGTTCTGTGGTATATGAATGCAAAGCTTGGTATCATCGGAAAGATTATTTTTATTGTGCTTTAACATGATACCCTATTTATTTATGATTTATTTACCATCTGGGAAAGGGCAGTATATTAAATGATTGGTGTGCAAGTGTAATTGGAAAAGCTGCAAAAATGCCCAATTCTGTAGTACCAATTTGTTGTTTTTCATGAGTGAGTTCCCAATGTCTCTTTGGTTGTTATGCTGCTAAATGTGAACATGCATTTGATTGAAACAATACCTTGCCAACTATAGCTAATAACAAACAAACAACACAAAAAGTGAAATAACAACAAATCATGTATGACGGCATTATAAACAGCTTGACAATTAGGATTTTAATCTCACAGACTTTCACCCACATATAACACAAGATAACAAACGTTACAGGAGTTGATTGCATGGATTTTCATCTTTTTCTTCACGTGAATCTTTGATTTCATCAATTAGTTCATTGATTTTTTACGATAATGAGAAGAGTTTAGTACGGATATTTCTTCAGTGGAGACCAGTGCCTCACCACCGCTAGACCGCTCCATGCTTGTTGATTGAGCGTTGCGATATCGGTTGCTGATGGAATGCGCTTCACTCGTCATCAGTACTTGACGCAGGACGCAATGTTGTTGAATTTGTGGATCTCTTTGTGCATGCCGCCCCCCCCCCCGAGTTGTTCCATAAGTGTTTAATGGGTTTGAGATCATTGGCTTCATGAATGGCAGCAGTCCATTCTCGTGATCCTTCTCTCTGAGAAATCCATGCAAATCAAGCTCTAGCAGTATTTGTTTTTTTTTTAATTAATTCATGTGGGTGTTTACGTTGTATGAAGGTCTGTGAGATTCAATACCTACAATGTCAAGTTTTATAAGCCCATACATGTTTGTTTGTTTATTTTTTCACTTTTTGTTGTTTTAGTTATTAGCTTATGTTGCTACCAAGGTGCTTTTTTCAATCTAGTCAGTGTTCTATAATTAGAATGATAACAAGCCAAAGAGACATTGGGGAAACTCACTCATGAATTAAAACAAAAAATTGGGTTGAACTTACGAATTTGGAGTCATTTTGCAGCTATTTTTAGTTTACACTTTACACCATTTTTAAAGATACCGCGCCTTTTCATGATGCCTTCATAATAAATTAGGGTAATCATGTTAAAGACAGATTAAATAATTCCTAGTCCGATGATACTAACATTTGCATTGATTTTTACGTTACGAACCAGGGAGATATAATCGATCAACTTCAAGATTTCCCAAACTTTTATGAGGGAGTTATATTACTGCCAAGTACAATCCAATTAGACCTTGAATGATACATTTATGAACAAACGCAATAGTGGATTCACGCACCAACGGCGCCTCACGCCTATAAGAAGACAATGCCAATTTTCATTATGTTTGAAACAAAAGCAAAGTAACTCAGTTAACAAGGGCAGAAAACATTTTACAAAATCAGGCCTTTAGCTTCGTAAGTCTATGTAAAAGGGACAAAGGTATTGAGTGCACTTCCTATGTGTGAGCTTTCAAATAGAGAGACAACTGACGGAACGTAACTAAATTCATTCCACTATCGTGAGACTTATTACCTTGTTGCGTATAAGTGTGCAAGCTTTTCGCATCAGATCTCAAATGTTCGACGTCATTATTTTACTTGAGATGTTTGATCAAAATAGCTTTATGTTTATTAAAATTTATTTGTTATTGAGTGATTGATCAGTAAGTTATTTTATTTGTTCAGATCAATATATGATGTTATGACAGTTCATGTGTGAAACAGAGGAACTTGTTGAATTGTTTTATTTCCCGTGTATGATATTTAGATTAACCTAATACTATGACTTAATGGCTACAGAAGAAATTGGTTCACAGTTGATTTTCTCTTGATGCTTGATTTTTGGAAATGTGATTTTTTATTACCGCAAAACCCATTGTCAAGCTCACAAGCTTCAAGATGCTGCAGCAGGTTTTGTATCTTGGGTGTTATTTACAACCAGTTTTGGAATATGGAATGTATCATCTTGGAGTATTATAGCACAGAAAATCGGATCAGAAAATTTACTTTAACTACGCGGACTATCGACTCTCTTACTGAAACAAAGCTCAAAATATACTTGTGAATTCTTTAATACTCCCACACTCTTGATACTGCAGCCCTGTTTGAGTACCACTGTAATCACGGTACCTCAAACACTCTTTCTTAAACAAAAGAATGGAAGATATTCTACAAGTAGAATACCGGGGACTCCAATTATGACGTTTTTATAGATTTGAGATGGGTGGTTCTATAAGGAAAAATCGGAAATTGCAAGAATCACTACTTAACATATGCAATTAAAGGCACCACCCCCGTCTACTGTATTCGGCTTTATTTAATCACTCATGCAGCAAAGACACGTTACATACCAGAGCGTGCATGTAAAATTACGGTTATGGATTCCAAAGTAAAAAACCGGAAAGAGGGAAAGGGACAGAAAGAGTATCATATGAAGGGTGGTTGTTGTGGATAATTTGCTCACAAACATGAGAAATGCTCGACAGTATAACGCTTTCACCTGGTATGTACTTGGCGGTGCACAAGAACGTATAATTTCGTTAGTATATAATTTGAAAGCCTATTTATTTACGTGTTATGTTTTTTTTTTTCAATTTATGTTCTTGTTGTATTAAAGCATTGACAGACACACCGCTATACACCATAGGGCCCCAGAGAGAACAGTGACTAGCTCAGCTGATGGGCGCTACCGTGTACAAAGGAAAATAATAAATAATAAATAATATAATATAATATAAAGACACACAAATACTTGTACATAACCAAATTAAACATGCAACATCATTACAAGGACAACACGTGGCTATTTGACACTGAACACACAACATCAACAATCACCACGCGCACATACTCATAACCGCACAAACATACACGCTACAACTCACA
>JZLH01S0131166.1:0-13143 GCA_001188425.1 Eucidaris tribuloides
TCTGTAAATGCCAAGAAGTGTAATTACATAGTATTTAGTAAAAGAAAGAATTTACCAGTATAAATGAATATAAAATAAGACTAAATGATGCGGTAATTCCTCGGGTTGAAAACAACAACAACATTCTTAGCTGTTTGTATTGATAACCTCTTATCTTTGAATCCGCATATCAGTAGAAAACAACATTGCAAAAAATATTGGCATTATTTATCGACTACACTGTTTATTACCCAAGAATGTACCTCGAAATTTATACTGCTCCCTTCTACTCCCTTATTAACGTATTGTTTCCTTGTTTGGGGCAGCACACACTCATCCAATACTAAGAAGTTATTTGTATTACAAAAAAGAATTGTACGCATTGTGTCTGATGTACATTACCGAAATCAGTACTGACCATCTGTTTCATGATTTGAAACTCTTAAAATTCAAAGATGTTGTCTCTTGTCAACAATGTAATTTTATGTTTGAATTGAACTGTGACGTCCATAATTACCCAACCAGAATAATGAAAGACGTCCGCATACCAACTCACAGAACCTTCTCTTTTCAACAAATCATTCGTTTCATTGGCCCAAAACTCTGGAATGATCTCAGCTACACTATCAAAATAAGTCCCTCTGTAAATACTTTTAGACAAAATTTTAAAAAATTTAAAAATTTTGCTCAATATATATAACTGTAGTCTATACATGCAGTTATTCTAACTGCAGTTGACTTCGCATGGCTCGACATCGCACAATGTGCTATGTTGAATATTTTTGACAGTACCAGTTTGCTCTGTGTTTTTCAGTAATTTCGCCTGTCTTGCACATACGTGTATTTTCGGAGTCCGGGGGGGGGGGGAGCAAACGTGTTTCGGGTCTTTCGCCTAGGTCGGGGTGACCCCGGCTGTCATTTCTTGTGCTAAATGGTGGCTTGTTGATCTCTGCCTGTCTGCATGACCGTGGAGATATAGGTTTCCCCTTCCCTTTCTGTTTTGTTTAGTTTTTTTGCCTTATGTACTAAACATATAACGTACTGATAGTTATTTTCGTAGTTGTAATGTAGTATAATGTTTTTGTCTCGATCATACAGTGTTTATTGTTGTTTTACATATAACTAGAGCTAGTTTGTTATTGCATTATGTATGTAGTGTTATTCGCTATTGTAAGTGTTTGTAAAGGCGTTTCCCACCGCAGGCCTTGAGCTTTTAGGGAAATACGCTCCTTCCATTTCATTGTTTTAATCTGTTCATGTCTATGACTTGCAGGAAGGAAATCTTGAATCTTGATCTTGAATCTTGAATCATGGTAAGAGCAATTGTCGTTCGGAGCAATTGCCACACCTTAAATAGCAAATGTCGGAGCAATTGTCGCCGGAGCAATTGTCGTACTTTGGATTAAATGTCGTCGGAGCAATTGTCGTCGGAGCAATTGTCGCACCTTTAGGAGCAAATGTCGCCGGAGCAATTGTCGCCCTAGCAAAATTGCGCGAGCAAATGTCCCGGAGCAATATTATTATCAAGGGAGCAAATGTCGCCCTGAGCAGTTGTAACCAGAGGCAAATTGTCGCCGGGAGCAATGTCGCCGGAGCAAATGTCGCGGAGTCATTTGTCGCGAGCACATGTGCGCACTTCTATGGAGCAATGTTTTCGCCGGAGCAATTGTCGCCGGAGCAAATCTCGCCTGGTATTGTCGCACCATTAGGAGACTTTTGTCGCCGGAGCAATGTCGCCGGAGACAAATGTCGCTGGAGCCAACTTGTCGCGGAGCAAATGTCGCGCGGAAAACAGTCTCGCAAAGCATTTGTTGCTGCAATGCATTTGTCTCACCGGTATGCAAATGTCGCGCGAGCAATTATGTCGCGCGGAGCAATTATGCGTAGAGCAATTGTGCACCCTAGGACAAATGTCGCCCAGCAAAATCTGCCGGAGCAAATGTCGGCCGTGAGCAATTGTCGGCCGGAGCAAGTGTCGCCCATGAGCGATCTTGTCCTCGACCATTAGGAGATATTGTCGGCACCCTTAGGGAGACTATTGTCGGCGCGGAGCATATGTTCGCGGAACAATTCGTCGCTGGAGCAAATGTCCCAGGAGCATTGTGCGCCGGAGCATTTGTCCCGGTAGCAATTGTCGCTGGAGCAAGAATGTCGCCTTAGATTTGTCGCCGGAGCATTTGTCGCACCTTAGTGAGCAATGTCGCCGGTAAGCAAATGTCGCGGGAGCATTTGTACCGGAGCACATGTCGTCGAAGCAAATTCGTCGGAGCATTTGTCGACGGAGCAAATGTCGCCGTGGAGCAATTTTGATGGCGCGACAAATGTCGCGCAGGCATTTGTGCAATTTTTCGGAGCAATATTGTCGTCGGAGCATTTTGTTCGCCGGATAGCATATTATGTCTGTCACCACTAGAAACACCTACCCACGCCCCCGCTTCGCTGTAAGGGCCGCCCCTCCTGAATCAAGCAGGAAGGTTGCACTTTTTATGAATGGGCTGACACGCTATGGCAATCCTCGCGAACATACGCAGTTGACTTGTCACTATGTTTAAAACATATTAACCATACTCCTCTGTATTGCTTTTCATCAGTGCAACAATTAGCGAAAATTGTCAGTGCGTCTTTCTTCCTCTTACTCACACCTATCCTCTCCTCCACTCTTCCTCCTCCTCTTGCTTATCTTTCACCTCTTCCTCTTCTTCCGCTTCCTGTTCCTCATGTTCCTCCTCCTCCTCCTTCCTCCGGCTTCCCCTCCTCTTCCTCCTCCTCTTCCCCTCCTCTTCCTCCTCTCCCTCCTCTCCCTCTTCCTCCTCTTCCTCTTCTTCACCCTCTTCCTGCTCTTCCTCCTGCTCTTCCTACTCTTCCACCTCCTTTCCCCTTCCCTTCCTCCTTTTTCTCCTCTTCTTCATTCTCATTCTGCTCTTCCTCCTGCTCTCCCTGCTCTTCCTGCTCTTCCTCCTCCTCTTCATCCTCTTCATCCTCTTCTTCGTTGCCCTCTTCTTCCTCCTCTCTTCCTGTTTCTCCTCTTCCTCCTCCTCTTCCTCCTTTTCCTCCTCCTTTTCCTATTCTTTCTCCTCTTCTTCCTCCTCTTCCACTTCTCTTCCTCCTCCCCTCTTCATCCTCTTCTTCGTTGCCCTCTTCTTCCTCCTCTCTTCCTGTTTCTCCTCTTCCTCCTCCTCTTCCTCCTTTTCCTCCTCCTTTTCCTATTCTTTCTCCTCTTCTTCCTCCTCTTCCACTTCTCTTCCTCCTCCCCTTCCTTCTCCCTTCCTCCTCTTCTTCTTCTTCCTCCTCCTCTTCCTCCTCCTCCTCCTTCTCCTCCTCCTCCTCAGTAGTACATGAATATTGCCAAGAAACTCGAGTTTGAGTTCATAAATATTCGTACAATCTGGTTGACATCATCTGAGCTTAATAGAGAATCCTTCGGCATGTACTGGTAGCATTATGCAATTGTAGGAGATAGTACGCAAACCTGCATTAAGTAAGCATTTTATGAATGCTAACAGTCTCTGAGATAACAACTTTAAAGGTAAATGACATGATAGGGGGTAGTCCTCAACTTGGGCTGAAACTACTCTAGAATCAAGTCAACTATGCAAGGATTCTCCTGTGAAAATCTTGTAGTCAAACGTTGACGTTAGCACGGAAACCTATACTGTGTGGCTCTCTATGGGGCTTATTATTATCGTCCCCGGATAAAATTAAGATACTCCTATGTTTATGCTTGATTCTCCGTAAGTAAACAAATTACAGACAAATCCTCCCAGATGGGAGATTCACTCCTGCTAGTGTATAGTTGGTATACATTTCAACTCATTTGGTTCTTAAGGCATTTTCAAGTGTCCCCAATCATGTCACCAATGCTAAGTTTTTAAGTTACATAGATATAAAAGCCTTATATTGAGCGAATAAGATCTGTGTATTTACCGGGGTATTTACACGCATGATTACGAATGTTTTTTGTATATCACAACATCGGTAAGTCGATTTCTAATTTTTCATCAGTCTGAATATCTGCAAAAAATAAAAATCATCCGCAAATCCTCCAATGAACGAAATATATCACATGGCCTTAATACTTGACTTTCCACCATCTATATTATGGTGGCTGTGAAAGACGCTTTTCTCGGGGAAAAGAAAATGTCTGAACAGTCACAGAATCAAACACAAACACGAAATAAAACACAAAATAAAACTTTTTGTTACTCCATAACTTAAAATCTTCTTGTAAAGATAAGTTTGATTTATTACAATCACATATCCTTGTTGAAAAAGAAATACAAGTGCATGTAATTAATTTTACATTGTTCACGAAACCTAGTCTTCGTCCTGCTCTTCCTTATCTTCCTCTTCTTCCTCCCCTTCTTCCTGCTCCTCTTCCTGCTCCTCTTCCTCTTTCTTCTTCATCCTCTTCCTGGTTTTCCTCTTATTCTACCTGCTCTTCTTCCTCCTTCTCTTCCTCCTCTTCCTCCACCACCTCCTCTTCCTCCTCTTCGAAAAGACTATCTCCTCCTCTTCCTCCTCCTCTTTTTCCTCCTCTTTTCCTCCTCTTCCTCCTACTTCTCTTCCTCCTCTTCTTCCTCTTCCTCCTCTTCATCCTCTACCTCCTCTCCCTCCTCCTCTTCCGCTTCCTCCTCTTTCTCCCTCCCGTCCTCCTCCTCAGTAGTACATGAATATTGTAAAGAAACTCGAGTGTGATCTCATAATATACATACAATCTGGTTTACATCATCTGAGCTTAATACAGAATTATTCCAGCATTTGTGTACTGATGATATCATGCAATTGTAGGAGATAGTATGCAAACCATAAGTAAGCTTTTCATAAATGCTAACAGTCTCTGAGATAACAACTTTAATACACCTATACCAAGTATATTAAGTTACATAAATGTCATAAAGCCTTAGGCCTATATTGAGCGCGAATAAGATCTAGGTATTTACCGGGGTATTTACACGCATATTCTTGTACATTACAACAAAACGTCGATTTCTGATTTTTTTCCATTAATCTGAATACTTGTAAAATCCCCCGCAAATCCTCCAATGAACGAAAGATATCGGATCTCCTTAATACTCTACTTTTCACCATCTATATTGTGGTGATTATGAAAAGCGCTTCTCTCAGGAAAAACTGGGGGAAAACGAAAATCATTGAACACAGGAACAAAATTAACATGAAATAACACACAAAATAACACCTTTTTTTAAATTCATGACTTATAATCTTATTGTAAAGATAAGTTTAAATTATGGTACAATCACATATCCTTGTTAAAAAAACCTAATGCCATCAAAATGCAAATGCTTAATTGTCGATCCTTTTTGTCATTGTTCACGAGACTCAATTCCTTGAATTGGTCAATGTATTGAATTTTAATGTTATTTGGTTTTCCGGCCATTTTCAAACTGTTTTTACCCCAAAATAAAAGTTTTAAATTCAGAATCATCTTGAGATGCCAGGGTGATGCAAATTATCTTCTTTAGTTTGACGATTTTCCGGTCTGTTTAACACTGTTTTCCCGCAGTTTCGTCAATTACAATTTCAGTCACTGATAGCGCTTGAGCGCAAAGATAATTTCGTCGTTTTGCAACCAGGTTCGTCAGGATTTAATCTAGTTTCGTCTCCCCTTTAGTGTGAAAAAGAAATATGAATTTTTGGGGATGAGCATGGAATTTATCATTGTCCCCCGTACATTATAATGAGACATTTTAAAGCACACATCACCCACACTGTAAAGACAGTGTTTAGCGAGTAAACACTTTAATTTCTGGCACATTCTTGCTATCACTTTGTTAAAATGTTCAGATGCTAAACTCCATGTGTCAATTTAAACACTGAATGTCAATGTTAACCACATCTTTGCTTTCACTTTCAAAAATCGCCTTTTAAATTGTACGTAAATAATCAAATACATTTATACAGATGCCTACAAACAGGAAATAACACTATGATAGCACACTAAATGCAGCTAAACATAAACACAGTGCATTACGTATGGGATCAACTGGGATGAAAATAAAATTGTGTTATGTTGCTGCAAAATAAGAGGTGATATTGATTACTAAATTGTAAAATGAGTGAATAGACCTAAACATATCATGGGGAGGATCTGGGAGGGGTTTCCCCTTGCCAGGTTGAGAAAATTTTGCATTTTCACTTTCAGGAGGCTTAAGTTGCCCTTACATGTAGCGATATATGAATCTAAATTTGTAATCTTTGCTAATTACATGACTCTTAGCTCTTAGTGATCTAAAGAACGTGAAGATATAAAGTGTCTGAGAGGGGCTCCCTCCATTTGTGAGACAATGCTTTCTTAGCATTTAAAAAAGTGCGTTCAAGATAAGTTAAGTAAGACTAAATGGCCAGGGGCCAGTTTCATAAAGCTGTTCGTAATTTACGCATGACTTTACGAATGACTTGAATATGGCAAGCCAAATATGATTCTCAAACTTATGAAATCACATCTGCTAATGTCCAAATATGCAAACATAGATTTATATTCTTACTCTTAAAAACCATTTAACAAGTTTTTCAATACAAACCTTATTGTCCATTGTGACGCGCGCTTGCACGAAAATGGATCTAGCTATGATTACCCTTGACCTGAACTTGATGTATGCCGAATTCGATCGTCTGAATGCTGAAATATTGATAAAAATGGATTGTGATTGATGACGTCACGGATGTAAAAGAAATTTGAGGAAAGATGATGCCATGGCACTTGATCATGGATAATTGCAAGGTCATAATCGTTTTTGAGATGTCGCGTGTGCACAACAATCGGTAAAAAAAAAATAAGATAAAAAAGGATTCTGACGAAAATAATGGTGATCCGTAGACAGTGGCTCACCAATAAAAAAGAAAAAAAAGAAAGATTCTAACGAAATTATTGGTGAAAAAGATCAAGAAAGATTTTAACGAAATTATTGGTGAAATAAATAAAGATTCTGACGAATTTAATAGGTCATCCGCAGATTACTAATAAAGATATAAAGAAAGATTCTAACGAGATTAATGGTGATCCGCACGTAGTGCATTACCAATAAAGAAATAAAGAAAGATTCTAACCAAATCAATAGTGATCCACAGGTAGCAGATCACCAATAAAGAATGATTCTGACGAAAGAAAAAAAAAGCAAAAAGCAGGGATAATTGAAGGAACGATGACAAACTGTTTGCGTGGATCATGCCCTGCATTACCGCATTGCTGTAGTGAGTTTGTTTGTTTTTTTTTCCTCTAGGATAGGTGATGTATTTGAACATGAAAAGTAAAAACAAAGCAAAGATCTTACACGATTACTGGTTTCCTGATCTTACATAATAATATTATCGGTCTTCTGCATTTTCAACATGACTACACTTTTTGCCTTAGACACTATGCACACCACGTGTCAATCTCTTTCTTTTCTTGTTGTGATCAGTGTCTTACCCCCCAAAAATGTAGCAAAATGATTTTTTACATTAAAGTTTTAAAGTCATGGTACACCGTGATGCATGAATGAATTAGTTTGCTTAATGTATCACTTCAAAGACCATAAGTCAAAGTTTATTTGGAACATGTTTTTCAATCGTATGCCCCATTGCTTCCGCACAATAAGCCTTTGTTTTAGGGTTCTTTTTTTTTCTGGGACGCACTGATACTTACTAATCTCTATATAATGAAATAGTTTGAATTAATCCACCTGAACAAGGATAACACTGTACACTGGTACAGCAAAATATCAGACTAAGACAAAAAAGGCAAGGGGTGGTATCAATAATAAGTTAAAATGTGCTTCAAAGGCATCGTTTAACGGTGTTAGTGTCGAGGAAACAAAATCGTCTGCTAAACCGAGCTCCAACACCGAGCTCGGTTTAAGCAGACGATACCGATTGCACTATCGATCACATAACACCGAGTGACGTCACGCGCGATTCATGGCGTTGGCAGAAAGTCACGCCGATGGCCGAAATTTTTGGACTAATCTGACAAAAATGACACCAAATCAATACTGCCAGCCAAAAATCTTGTATGACTCTGAAAGGCAAGTTACTTTTCTCTATTCATTATGGAAATTTAATATGAATTTGGCGAATTATGTAAGTTTTTAAGGGGAAAAGGCTCTTTCAGCGGTTTGCGTCGCACAGCGAAGCTTTCTCCATAGCCAACACACACGAGCATGTCGGCTCTCGGAAAAATTACACGTAAATCACAAACACCAACCACGGTACTTGGTTCAGATCAGCAGACGATATTCAACACCAGCTTCAACACCAACTTCCGGAAGTACGTCATAATTTTCGAGGTGTTAGTGTTGGTGTTAGTGTTGTTACAACACTAACACCAGATTTCAACACCAAACTTGAAATCACCCATTTTTCCATTTTCAGAAAAGCTGAGATATTTGATCCTCCATGCTACTAGTATCTCTGATAAGGTCTAAAATTAAAGACCTGAAAAATATTTCAGTTCAAAACGATCATTAAGTGCTTTTAAAAAAAATCAATGAGCAAATGTTCCAGTTTTTTCTACATAAAGATTGACTGAATTTTCATCCATCCTGACAATAATTCATGTGCCCATCTTTATACCGTTTGCTGACAACTATAACTGTCAAAAGTTTTGTGTTCTAGGATGTTTTTTGTCCTTTCAAACACTATCATAATGTTGCAATATCACAGTTTGACATTATTTTCTAAATGGGGGCTTCCGTAATGCACACTAAGAAAAAATAGGTTCAACTTTGCACCTTCAAAGGTGCAGACCAATGTTACACTGAAAGCACCTTTGAAGGTGCAGCTTTGCACCTTTCAGAAAGGTGTAACGCTGCACCTATAAAAGTCTTTAGTATGACCCGGCCGGGGCTCGAACCTACATGTACTACCCTTCGGACGTGAGGTGGACGCTCTTCCCACTCGACCATCACGCCGTCGGTGAAGTTGGTTATTTTTACGCGCTGATTATATTGTGTGCATTATTTTCATCCTTTAAGGTGCAAACTTGCACCTATAGGCCTATAGGCCGTTTTCATAATACATTCAAATTTCATGCATACCGTTTAAACAAAGGTTGTTCTTTACAACCTGAAAGCTTGTTAGAGGCTTCTCCGACATAGCAACAAGTAATGTATGCAAGTTGCATTTTCAGTATTGAAACCGTATTCGTAGAAACAGATGAAAGAAAAAGCTTATCACCAGGCTTCGGAAGAGAAAACATCCATGAATTAAATACATAATGAAACTGATCTACTGGATGCAAAAAGTGCACCTAAAAAGTGCAAACTAGCTTCCACGCGTCCATGGACTGGGGCGAGCGCATAGCCGTCAGAGGTGCAAATTTACTCATACCGCAGAGGAAATTACTCTGCACCTTTTTCCGCAAACTTGCACCTCATACGCATCTTTATTTCTTAGTGTGTGTAATATAGTATCTTTAACAACGCAATCTATACTTTCACAGGCTCACAAATATAACCACACTTAAATGAGTACACGCATCTTCATTTCTTAGTGTGTGTAATGTAGTATCTTTAACAACGCAATAAAAGAAGTACGTTCACAGGCTCACAAATATAACCACATTTAAATGAGAACACGATATATGTGTACCATTAAAAAAAGAAACAAATGAAAAGTCCCTCTCGATTTTCAAAAGTCCTTGTCAATGTCAAGGACTGTTTTCTAATCAGATTCTATCGTGTAGCTACGGCGGATAGTACTTTACAGCTGCATAACTGCATAACTGCATAATGGAGCTGTTCATCCATGGCGTAGCTATCTTACCGAGGCAAAGTAAAGGAAAGATAATGCATTTTCAGATCGCCGAGGAAGTGATAGTTTGTCCCATCGCCTAAAAGCAGAAGGTGATAACTTGCTTTATATTCCACATCTTAAACAATTCAACTGTAGACTGTAAAGAAAGAAAGGAATATTTATTACTTCTCTTCGAGAAAGAAAATATGTTTACTTACGGAGTACAATAAAGTAAATTTGTAACTGCCGCGCCGCCGGCCGTGAAAATAGTAATAGTAACAACAACAACAACAACAACAACAACAACAACAACAATAACAATAATAATAATAACAATGATAATGATAATGATAATAATAATAATAATAATAATAATAATAATAATAATGATGATAATAATAATAATAATAATAATAATAATAATAATAATAATAGTAATAATAATAATAATAATGACATTTTATAGTGCGGTAAAATCCACCTATCAATGTAGGTGCTCAAAGCGCAGTAACATATAATTGCACAGGAGAACGTGACACATTTACAAAAGAAATAGATAGGCAATAATCACGGTTAAAATGCATTTTTCATGAGGTGAGTTTTCAGGTTAGATTTAAATTGTGTTAAGGAGGTAGTCAATTTTATTTCTTCCGGTAAACTGTTCCACAAACGTGGTCCGGCAGATAAAAAAAAAGAACAAGGGAATAAGGGATACACGTAGAACTCTGCACCATACTTTTACAATGTTCTTTTCAATGTTGTTCTGCAACTAAGGAGAAAAGGAAATGTCCAAAAATCTAAAGATAACCATTTTGATTAAAAAAATATATGGACGTTCAAGTAACTAAAAATACTTAACAACAATCACAAGGACTTACGTGACAATACATGTACAGTGATGTACCGTAATGTATCCTTATTCATTGAACTTGAACTGGAACCCCCAAATCAATTTGATTACATTGAGTGTCTACTCAAATCCACTGATGCAAAACGGATAAAATTTCGTCAGAGCCTACAAATTAAATGGGTTTAATGATAGGTTCACACTGCTGATCTGTCAACTCGATCAGGCCCGATCAAGCCAATATTGGGCCTGGTCGGTCTAACTCGGCAAGGTAATCGGGGTCAATCTACCTTCATCGGGGTGATCGACAACGCTCTGGCTCCCTACTCGAATATTTTTCACATGTTAAAAATACTCGAGTATAACTAGAACGATGTCGACCAAGGCAGACGAACACCGATCATAGTAGATTGACCCCGATTACCGGCCTAACTGGACCGAAAAGGCCCCAAATTGGCTTGATCGGGCCTGATCGAGTGGATAGATAGCGGTTGAACTAGGCATTACACATAATTATGTTCTTCTTGTTTTCCTTATTCTTGTTCTTGTTCTTCTTCTTCTATTTTACTGCGCAATATTCCAGTTTGGAACCAACTGGGCAGGTGTGTGGTGCGCAGATGGCAATAGCGCAGAATGAGAAGAACTAATTTTTGTTGCTCTGCTTATTACATGTATTATACTAAATCAAACGTAGAACTCGATTTTTTTTTTTTTTGGGGGGGGGGGGGCATCGTTCTGCGGTACATTGAGTGGGACATTTTTATTGGGACACCATGTAATAACAGGCAACCAACTACGTATGGATCACGTGAGCGAAAGAATCACTTAGCGCTTTTTTCGCTTCGATATGTAGCGTATAAAAATCGCCGCTCTTTACCTTCTGCCTTCTTCTCCGCATTTGGCATCATAAACTCGACTCACTACGTAATAATGAGCAAATCATCATGAACGGAACGTTTGATTTGTCGGAGTTTTCGACTGATGATCGGTTTACCCCTGAGTATTACAGCATGATGAGGTTTCTCCTGATCTACTCCTCGTGTGTTATCGGTATCAGTGTCTTTGGGATAGTCACTAATCTCGCCGTACTGGTCATCGTCTACCGAACAGACGCGTTCCACAACTCGACTTATTACTTCGTCGCCAACGTAGCCCTGTCCGATGTCTGTTACCTGCTGCACTCCGTGATCTCGATAGTCCTGCAGTATACGGGACACATTGGGACACCTTGCGGTGGACTGCAGCGTTACATACATATTGTAAGTATAACAGTAACAATAAGACTTGGTTTTAGGGTTCTGTACATGTACAACTAAACACTACACAAAAAGTAAGTTCCCCCTAAAACAAGTGTTTGTAATTTCCAAAGCAGGAACTTTGACTAGCGAAAATCAGGTACACGTGTTACTGCACTTATTAGCTACCTTTCGTGAAAAATTTAGAGGTAGACATCTCTTCACGCTTCAGTGAGCACGATTTAATGGCAAAATGACCACTTTTTCATGTTCACATGCCTAATTTTATGACTTTGAGTTAACGATACTCGGACAGATTTAACATTTATGCCACATCAGGGTATGCAAGGTGCTTTTCAGTTACTAGCCGACAAAGTGTATGACTTGTGTGCATATTTTCACGGTTGACTGAGCACACAATACAAATAGAGAAATTGGTCATGTTAGCATCTTTTGAATGTTTATTTTAATTAAATTCTACATCAAACATGTTTTGAAACATATGAATGATTTTTCAAAACCAAAACCAAAAACAGACCAAGACAGTCAGATCATGTTTCTAATGATGGGCAGGTAAGGTAAGATCAATAAATATGTTATCGATTTTTTGTTTGTTACCAAACATTTCAATACAAGGTTTCAATACACCTGGCCCCGAACATGACAGTGACACAGATCAACGTTACTTTCTAACATCAAACTAACAATGGTTACCCGTACAGAACTCTCTCATCGGGGCTGGATGCCTGGCTAACCGTTAACGTTGTTAGATTCAAGAGATGTTGGTCAACTCAAAATAGCGCTGGTAATAGTTTTAACTAACGTTAGATTTAAAGCTAATAAGCGTTGTTACGCTAGCCTGGCCTAGACTAGTTAGATCTAGTAACGTTACTTACATGTAACATGGTCAATACAGAAGTCGGAACCATCACTCAGTCACTAACGTTAAACTTAACTTTAGTTATGCATTAGATCTACGTTAGCACTGAATACTAAGTAGTAAATACTTAACCACATTTAACGCTGCAAGCTGATTCAATTTGCCCCTTTACAATAATTCACTGTCATTTAAAACTTGGATCATAATATTGTCTGCTTCTGTGCTGCTCGGCTCAAGTTCCGGGCTCAAGTTAAGTCTTCAACGCTTGAAATTAACTACGGTAGTCAGATCTCGGGGCACGGGGCTATGTGCGAATCGCAAACGTTGCCAGCGTGCGCTGCATGCGCGTCAATAACACGGACAACAAAAGGTCAGAATTATGTCAAGCCAACTGTGCTTGGCGGGCAAAATGAATAATACTTTTTTTTCGAACAAAATGAATATTTTGCGGGTAGATGCAATTTGCTCTA
>JZLH01S0131182.1:5598-21310 GCA_001188425.1 Eucidaris tribuloides
TTGTGATGCGGCTGGCACTGGATTGTTGAAAGAAGATTACGCCATTTAATGTTTCGTAGAATTCCTGATAGCCATTCCGAAAATCAAAAGGAATTTCCAAACAATTTTCTATGACAAAAGCATGTGAGACACTCGGGCATTGATTACAGGAGGGGAAAAAGACGTGTGAGCTGTTTAATTGAATTAGAAACTACACGAGCGTTAGGACGCCCAGTCTTAGGGCTGTACCCTCCCCGAACGCTTTCGAATTTATTTTCCATTTCATGTTGTGTTGAGGTTATTTAAAGAATAAAGCATTACATGTTCCACGCATACGTCACAACCAAGTATCATGTAACTGTTTGTTGAAAAAAGTGGAATACTGGAAATACGGTCCGTCATGCCGATGTCACTGACACTGTCTTATTCAACCGCGGGTTTCTGACGATCGTGTTTGCCTCGAACGACAACTTGAGCCCGTCGAAAAGGCGTTTGAGAAAATCGGCTGTTTTGGGGTCATTTAGAATTCGAATCCAATTGCGTGAAACTCACACATTTAAGATAGAATAGATATCAAACTTTTCAAAACTAAAATAAACAAAATTTCACCAAAATAGTGGTATGGTTGGTTTGGGCGTTTTCTGCTGAGTTATCGGTCCGTTGCCGACTTTTTGGCCCACTACCGTCTTCGGAAGCGGCTTCACAATTGGGTATTCAATAGTCATCAATAGATTTATCGCATATTTTCAAAGCAACTTACGGAAAGTTTTCGTGCTCACAAATCAAGGGCTTCATTTTCAGAAATCCTAACAATGGGACACCAGTAGCAAGCAGGAACCATATACAGTTAGCTTTGATTGTTTAAACTGGATTAACATTGTTAATGCTCGTTTAACGACTAAGAGAAAATAAGAATACTCTTACTTAGATTGAGGAATGCCCTGAAACAAAAGCTAGTACAGAATTTGATACCAACAACAAGATTATTGTGAAGACATGATGCGGGAAATGTGGCAGATTGAAGTATCACGAGGACACAGGATTACATCTATGCAATATTCAGATGAGGAGGAACGGACTAACGAGACAAAAATGCCTAGCTGAACACATGAAGATGAGGGCGACAATAAGGTAAAATAACATCGCTACCAGTTTACCTTGTGTGAACTAAGATGTAAATTTAAGCCAATACCAATCATCAATACCCATGACAAATATCAGTAACCTTGCTTCTTGCACATAACGGTGCGTTCTTTTATATGGTAATGTCACTTTCAAGCAGTTCCAGGACTTGGATTAGTTGCTAAGCCATTGATCTGAGCATAGATAAGATTGTGAGAATGGGGTATATCGCGTGCCAGGTAATGTCAGACGGTAAAATGTAGAAGGTAATAATGTTCAGAGCTGTAAAAATGTCAGAGCGTTAAAATATGTCAGAGGGTAAAAATGTCAGAGTAATAATATCAGATGCAAATAATGTCAGACGGTAAAAATGTCAGAGGTAAAAATGTCAGACGGAGTAAAAATATCAGAGGTAATAATGTCACGAGGTTAAAAAGTCAGAGGTAATAAATGTCAGAAGGTAAAATGTCAGAGGTAAATGTCAGAAGTTAAAAAGGTCAGACGTAATAATGTCAGAGTAATTATGTCAGAGGTAAATGTCAGAGGGGTAAAATAGTCGGGGAGGTTAAAAATGTCGGAGGTAAAAAATGTCTAGGAGTTAATAATGTCAGAGGTAAAAAATGTTCAGAGTAAAAATGTCAGAGGTAAAATGTCAGAGGTAATAATGTCAGAGGTTAAAAATGTCAGAGGTAAAATGCTCAGAAAGATACTTTGTTAAGTAAGCTTTTGTTAGAATAGGTCTGGGCCTCTTATCCTGAGTTTTTTGTGACTTTGATAATCTTTTCACTGCACGGCCAAATCACATAGGCTTAGGAAGATTTTCAGGATGGGGTGGGGCTCGTCATCATTTTTTTTGACCGCCGGTATGAAGGATTTTTTCCCGCGGACTGCCCCCCGCCCCCGCGCCCCGCCCCCCCGCCCCCCCCCCACTGTCACCAATTTGACAGGTCCCAAAGTCTTTTTTTTTTAGTGTTTTTGCCGCCTTTCAGAGTCTCTTTGCGTATATTGGTTAAAGCCTTTCTTTTCCTTATACAGCTTTTACGCGTTTTTGTATAGGCTACAAGGCATGTGTCATTCTGTATAACATTGATCCCGGCGCGGGGCCCTTGTCCCATTGGCCACATTACCGCGATCGTGAATCGACTAACCATGCTAGCGTCTAGATACGAAATTCTTAAAAAAAAAAAAAAAAAGTGCTCTACTTTCATGCACAGGGTATCGAAATATTACGAGTCCATCTAGGAAAAGTGTTGGCAGGATGGTAACTACCATGATGAGTTTGTCAAGTACCTCTTTCTAACGAACACCAGTAGCCTTGTGTATACAACTTCTGAAACAGCCAGCACACACACACTACAACACACACACACGTTAGGTAGTGCCTTTTCACAATTTATTAACCTTATTTTAGAGCAGGATATGTCATTTTACACGTTTAGCTGGGGAGGGTTTTCTATAAAGTGGGTGAGTGTTACATTGCTCGTCGGCGTGAGAAGGGCGTGGTTGGAACACGCGGAAACTGGTGGCGGAGTCCATCTCGCCGCCATGTTGCACCGGGTTACTCCACCAAAGGCGGGATGGGGTTGTACAAACGGTACCATGTAGCTCCAACACGATCAATGTTTTCGTCCAGTGGAATGATATCGATTAATGATTGAACGAAGAAGGGATATTGTGTATTGCATTCAGCGACCCATCACAGACTTTGTGCAAAACTTTTCGAACAAAGAATTTTGATCCTGATGTCGTTACTTGAAAGAAGGAGAATACTGATAATTTCGTGGACATTACAATTTGATGGCATTAGGCTGGCGGTCCATTAAGCCGAGATTAGTGAAAATGTTTGTGGCTGATATGTCTCTGTCCCGTTTACAAGTTTCGGGGAAAGACAGCCAGACCTGTCACTGCGAGTGTGATGGATTGCCTGTTCGTTGCAGTTATCAACAGTCAAAGGCTGAAGGCCGTTCCGACCACGAGTGTTCCACAGAATTGCGCGCTTACAGTGCTTGACGAGTAGCTTTGCGCGTCGTCTTGTTCGTTGATGGTCAGGTGCTGGCAAAGATGGGGGGGGGGGGCGCAGGGGCTGCCGGCCCCTATTTTTTGAAGTTATGCAAGCAATAACGTGGATTTGTTACCGCTTTTTGTTAAACTAAAAAAAAAATCGCCTCCCTGATTGTTAATTTGAATGCCGATTTTTAGTCATTTTTGGCTTGGCAAAAAAAAAGTTTGATTGTCGGTCGGCCACTGCCCTCCCGACCCCGTCCCGTTGTCGGGATGCCTGTTTTACTTGTATGTGGCTAGTAAATTTTGGCGGGGACAGGCAAGAATTTTCCCCGATTTCGCCCTCGTAAGAATCTCACGCCTGGCGCCCCCCTGACGCATCATCTATTTTGGAATCGATTATCTGAGAGTATGTGTGTTACAAGAGTCGTTCGGGGTCAGCTACATGTAAAGAGGATAATGGAAGTATAAAGTCTAATTAAAGGAGGGGTATTTTTACGGTATGATAACATTTGAAAAAAGTACATACGCGTACGCGGGGAGGGGGGTGTTGTGGGGTGTTGCTACACCCCCTTTTTCCCGGATCACCCCTTTTTTGGCTCAAAAGGGGTGCGAAATCTTAACTCGTGGATCCACCTGCGGCTGTGTTAGAAATTAAATCACCATGAAAACATGAAAGAAATTGTTGTTTATAGTTTTGTGGAGCTCTTGGATTTGGAGAAAAAAAAATCGTCCTCCCCTCCCCCCCCCCCACAGTATTCGCGGCCATTGGCGTGGACGTGAGAAATTGTGGACTGGGATTTGAGAGTGAGAAAATTATTTTGGGTGTACTAACCCCCCCCCCCCCCCCCCCCCCCCCCCGCTGATGCGATTTTTCGGAGGGTTGGTGTGACCAGGAAAAATTTGTGGACCTTGGAGTTGGAAAAACAAAAAATATTGTCCGTACCCCCCCCCCCGCCCGGCCGCGCCCCCCCCCGGGATAACGCGAGTTTTCGGCGGCTGCAGTAAAACAGGCTAAATTTTGGACTGGGATTCGGAGAAAAAAGACTTTTGGGTCACTACTGCGCCGCCGCGCCCCCCCAACCCAGCGAGGGTTTTCGGCGCGTGGTGGGCGTGAGCCGGGGAGGAAGAAAATAGAACATAGGATGTTGGCCGCGGATAACAGCCCCCTGGCAAGAACCCGTGTGTAATCGCCGTATGGGAAAGTTTAAGTACAATTGTGGAAGTCAGTGTCGCAAAGAACAGGAGGTAACCGTTGCTGGCAAAGACTTGTTCCGTGTTCTATGTGTCTTACTCCTACATACACTGTAAGACTTAGCGGGGTACCAGAAAACATATAGGTTAATGACGACTTCATTGCCTTTTACTTGTGAGTTGATGGAGATACCGAAAAAGAAAAAAAAAAGAACCGCAAAAGAGCAAAGGGGAACAGAAATGGCCAACTACGGTGGTGTGTGTCTGGTTACAGAGTATGTATCGGTGAATTCTATAGTTTTATGTCAATACGATGTTTACCTCTGACATATTAGCCTCTGACATGTTTACCGTCGTGACATTGAATGTACCTCTGGAATGATTACCTCTGACATTTGTTACCGCTCTGAGCATTGAATTACCGTGCTTGCGATTTTTAGCCGGCTAGCATTTTTACGCTGTGACATTTTTACCGTCTGACATTATTACCTGACATTATTACTCTGGACATTTGTGCGCTCTGACAGTTATTACCTCTGACATTTTTACCGCTGACATTTTTTACCTCTGACATTTTTACCTCTGACATTATACCTCTCTGAATTTTTACCTCTTGACATTGTACCTCTGACATTTTTACGCTTGAAACATTGTTACTCTGGACATTATTGACCTCTGACATTATTACTTCTGACATTCTTTAACCTCTGATCCAGTGGTTTTACCTCTGACAGTTATCTACCTTCTTGACATTTTTACCTCTGTACATTTCTTTACCTCTGACATTTTTACACCGAGCCGGGGCTATATTATAAGCGTTTTTTGCTCAATTTTTGTATTTTGCAGCTTGACCATAAGTCACTGTGGGAGTATTTGTCGCCGGAAGGGAGAGTAATGTCAGCGGAGGGATTGTCGCCTCCAGAAAGGTTGTCTCCACGTTTTGCGCGAACAAAATGTTTATCGCGGAGCTTATGTCGTAGGGACGGAATAATTGTATACTGGATCAATTATCGAACCTTTGGAGCATAATATGTAAGAGCATATTGGTCGGAGCAATTGTCACACCTTACATAGCAGATTCGGGAGCAATTGTCGCTGGAGCCAATTTGTCGCACCTTTAGAGCAAATGTCGGCTGGAGCAATTTGTCGTAGAGCAGAGTGTCCCGCAGCAATCTGTCACCGGAGCATTTTATTTATTTATCTATTCAAATCATTTTGCCATTCTCCATGGGGCCGCCTGGGATAAATTTCGTCGCCGGGCAGATTTGTCTCGGAGCAAATGTCGCTACCTTTGCGATTACAAATGTCGGAGCAAAGTCGTACGAGCATTGTCGCCCACCATAGGAGCAAATTGTCGCCGGAGCACATTTGTCACTCTAGCAAATGTCGTCGTGTAGCAAATGTCGCGAAGAGGAATTGTCGGAGTATTTTGTCGCACTTTGGAATTATTGTGGCCACCTTAAGAAATTGTCGCAGGCAAATTGTTTGCCGCAGGCATTTGTCGCACCTTAGGAGCAATTGTCGCCGGAGCAAATGTCGCCGGAGCATTTGTCGCCGGAGCATTTGTCGCACCTGAGGAGCAAATGTCGCCGGAGCATTTTGTCGCTGGAGCATTTGTCGCACCTGAGGAGCAAATGTCGCCGGAGTATTTGTCGCCGGAGCATTTGTCGCACCTGAGGAGCAATTGTCGACGGAGCAAATGTCGCCGGAGCATTTGTCGCCGGAGCATTTGTCGCACCTTAGGAGCAATTGTCGCCGGAGCATTTGTCGCCGGAGCAAATATCGCCGGAGCATTTGTCGCCAGAGCAAATATCGCCGGAGCAAATGACGCCGGAGCAAATGTCGCCGGAGCATTTGTCGTCGGAGCAAATGTCGCCGGAGCATTTATAGCGGAGCAAATGTCGCGCAGCATTTGTCGCATCTTTCGGAGCAATTATCGTCGGAGCATTTGTCGCCGGAGCATATGTCGTGTCACCCCGGCATTCACGTGGACGGCCGTAACAGGCGCGATCCCAGCGGCACTCCGATGCGTGTTGTGCACCGCGCGCGGGTCGATTCATAGAGCCGGTACCGCATCGCGAATGCAGGCAGAGAATCCTGATCGCGGATTGGCTAACCGCTTTTTTTTTTCTCAGCCTACCGGTGGCAGTGATAGAGCATGTGTTGTGATACGGTACGTAAAAAACCGCATCAAATTTTGTTGAATTTTCGTTTTTTACGGGGGTTTTTGTGACCCCCTCTGCTTAGCACAGGTGCTAAGCATGGCGCATTTCTAAAAAATCGTGGCGACATCGCAATTTTCGGACAAAAAAATTGACATTTTAAGGGCAAATTTGAGCAATGTTTGTGGCATGTTTGATCAGTATGAGAGTGTGTTAACATGTGGCAAGTGTATGGATACGATGTATACAGTTTTTCACAATGCAAAAAATATTTGTATTCCCGTGTGGTCGATTCTTGGCGACGGTCGATTCAAGGGTCCTTTACTCTATCATTTGCTTGCCAGAGTTATGTCGGTGTATCGTACTAACGTTAGTACCGGACACTTTTTATTTGGATGCAGAATTCACACAATAAACTTGATTGATTTTCTTGAAAATCATATTTTTTAAATTCGTTCAAATGTCTATATTAATATTTCAACAAAAAGGAAGAAAGTCACTTGATAAATCTGACGAAATCGGCAGTTGAACTAACCCCTTCAAAATTTTTCTTTATTTCGCGGCGCTGAAAATCGACCTGTATTATCGGACACCGTGTTATGTCTATGGCAAAACGCAAAAGTCACGCGAGAAGAAAATACACGGAAAACAAATAGCAAAATGACATTCTTAAAACAAGCTTGACAGCCATTCACTTTGCACGGGCATTAGGAAAATTGGATCATTTCATGAAAAAGGCATGTATTTGTCATAGATGTGTAAATTTTATAGTTTTTTGTGTTCTTACGATGCGTCACACATTTCTTGATCACCCCACTCGACTCACACATTCGATACGCGTAGTCCCGCGCGTAGAACGCGCGTCCGGTAAAACAATAGTGTCCGGTAATACCATGCGTGGGCATACCTTGTATTGGCAACTTACTGTGTGGCGCTCATGTGGGCAGGCCACCATTCGTTTTGTGTGTAAGGTGTATTGAGTTATAATTGCTTTCAATATGTGTGTGTGCGTGTGTGCGTGTGTGTGTGTGTGTGTGTGTGTGTGTGTGTGTGTGTGTGTGTGTGTGTGTGTGTGTGTGTGTGTGTGTGTGTGTGTGTGTGTGTGTGTGTGTGTGTGTGTGTGTGTGTGTGTGTGTGTTGGCCATGTGTTCTTTGCACTGGAGGGCTTGTGGGTCAGTGTTTCTTGTCATGGGGGTGCACGTATGTACGACGCGCCGATCTAATGGGCGGTGCCATGTTGCGCGTGCGCGAATTTTTGTGATGCCACGCCCGGAAATAAACAGAAATTTCACTTCCGGTATAAGGTTCTTCGAAAAAGGACCAATAACTCCTCGTGAAGTAAAAAACCATCATGAATATGCATGTAGGTGGATAATAAACCGTATGGTCGTAAGGAATATCACATCAAGCGACAAAAATTCGAGAAAATTAGCGTACACGCATGGCCAGAAATACAGGCACAAAAAATCACATTTTAGCCGTTTTTTTGTGAATTTTGAGGTAGAATGTCTCATTTTTCACACAATTTATGCAAATAAGTTTTTTAAGATTAACAGTATAGTGGTTTCAGTGAACGAGGGTGTAAACAAAGGTCATATCTGGGTCGATAGTCGTAAACCTTTTTTCTTTCACGCAGGGAGAGTGTCAAAGTTGGTGAATATTTCGGTAATTTCTACTGTTTTACTTTGTTATTTTAAAAGTTGTACCAGTCACGTGTGTGTATTTTGTATGTGAGCAATGTGTCTGACGGAAAGTTTGTTAATTTTGAAAGATTATCATTCAGATTCAGTAGTTATGACTGTAAATTGTGGCCAGTGTGAGCTGGAAGCCGATACACTTGATACAAATAACTGTGATTGTGTGTGTATCTGTGCGGTACGATGAGTAACTGGCAGGCCGTGACCGTCGGCGTGGGTTTTGGAGCTCATGGTGGCGGAGCACGCAGTCGCGTCACGGGTTCATGAAGGCCAATTTAACATTTAAATTACAAGTACTTTGGGGCTAGTCTCATGTTTTAATCTTAATATATGTATAATGTATGAGTATAATCAGATAATTGTACAAATTATTTGTAATTATCTGAAATCATTTAGATTTAATACACAGCCAGCTAATGCAAGTTGACTCTGCCTCTGCCACTCACTGCCCGGTGAGTGGGCGTCAAATCCCTACCTGCAATCAGGCAGAACATACATTAGCCTATATCATCACAAGTAAAAACTAAAGGACAAGTCATAAAGAAAAACGTAGATCCATGGATAGTAGATCTATGCTGATTTCCATTGTTGTTGTTGTTGTTGTTTTTTTTTTGGGGGGGGGTAGTTATGCCTAGAATTATTTCAGCACTGACCAGGAAATAAAAAAGATAAACAATATTAAAGTGTATTAAAATTAATTTGTCTCCCAACATAACTTGTTTTTGTAAAGCATGCACATAATTATTGGTAAATGCCATCATCAGATCATACAATTGAACCCAGCGTAGAGTAGATAAGCAGTCACATGTTACTTATTTATAAATCATGTACCATGTAACTTTATTTATGGCTTGGCTTTGTCATTGTGGACATCAATGTCAGGAGGTATTGTCTTTTTTTTTTTTTTTTTTTTTGCTGTATGTCCATCCAAAGTTTATTTCATTTTCATCTCACAAACATAACATTTATTTTTCTCAATCTAAAAAAAATCAGTCAAAATATGTTTTCATTTTAATGAATTTTACCAATTGCATTCCAATTTATATTGATTAATATCCATATTTCCACAGGTGCTGTAGTTCTCTCCAATGCTGGAAAAAGGATCATCCTCTCCATCATGAGCACGCAATTCTTCGTTTATCCAGCACATTAATGTGAAGCAAATTTATAAGGTGTTTCAGTGCAAGGAAATATGTCTTTTGCAGGAGATATTCTTCAGGATATTCAGTATTAGCAGGTACAAATCTCAACATTTGACTAAATTTCTCATGAAATCTCTATAAATTTGAAACTTTTTGGCCTACAAATTCTTTGCATACACATTGTATAATTTCCTGATTAATCAATAGCTCTGAGGAAGAGGATGTATGAATTTTGACAACAAAGAGAATTCAAAACTATTCACTTGGGTCAGAAAAAACTGTACCATGACCTGACATTTATTCTAGACAAATCTCAGAAGACAAAGGGTTTATTTGTCATTGAGCTTCTGGTTCAGAATAGGCTTAGGCTTAGAGTTAAAGTTGGGGTTATGGGTTGGGTTGAGGTTATGGTTTATGCAGGGGAAAAATTAATTTTTGATTATCGGGGGCTAAATTTGGACCCATTGGCTAAATTTGGGACAATTTACATTGTGTCTATGGGAATTTTGGGGGGCTCTTTTGACATTTTTGAGGGCTCTTTTTTGTATTATGGGTCAAATCGCCCCGAGCCTTCATGTATTTTGAGCACTGGGTTTATGTATGATGGAACCTAATTTAAAACTATGGATGTAGTGGGACCATAAGTAATAAAACATACATGTGTAAGCAGCAGCATATGAAATACACTGGGGTTGAGGGGTATTTAGCCCCCAAAATTAACAAAATAGCCCTCGATTATCCTTATAGGGTTCAATGTATAACATACTGGCATCACTAAATCAGGCTTGAAAGTAGCCCCCTAAAATAAAATTTTACTCCTGCCCTGGTGAACAGTAACCATTAAAGGTATAAATCATACTGTTACTATTGAAGGAATAGTCCACTGACCACTAAAGAGAAATGTACAATTACTAGGTATTGTGTTGTGATATGCAAAAGACGTGTTTGAACTTTTGAATTTAACAATCGGTTAACACTCTTGAATATTTTTTCTCCTTTTGTTCCAGTTTAATCCTGATGCGTAAACAAGACGCTGTAAGATCTGCTGATCAGATGTGAACTGCCACTGCCAGTCAAGAATTCCATCTCAGGCTGCACATGTTGAATACAGGATGATAATGCACAGAGACAAACTGATCAGGGTACTCCAGTACTCGTAAACTAAATCCAAGGCATTATGAGCTTGTGTCATGAGTGTAATGAAATAGCATCTATTATGAAGTAGAAGTTATAATTGCCTAATTTTATTTTTTTCTTCTAATTTTATAATTTTCTCATCAAGTAAACCAAACAAAAAACCTACAGCATGTAGGTTACAGGGATGGGCAATTACATTCCTCATTACATTCTTGGCCAGGTGTAAAACACGATGACAAAAACCTTCCTTGGCCTCACCAGAAGAGGTTATTATCATGTTAATTAACACCAGCTTGGCAACACTCAAAAATGTAATTTGGAATGTAATTGACCCAACCCTGGTAGGTTATACTAACACAAATCAGCGTATTGCTGTTAAGGCAGGAATTTTGTTTTCCTTTTGACCAGCTATCAAATATAGTGGTTAAGATTATTTTTCATCAATGGATATAATAAAGTACTAACATGCAAGTAAACATAAAAGTGAAAAGAGATTTTGTAAATTTAACTTGGACAACATTTAATAAAATTACAGCAGAATGTGAACATATGAAATGCTTTCAGCGAAGTAAAAAAAGAGTATTTTTTGTCCTCACATATTTTGACTGGCACATTTTTCACCTTTTACTATTTTGTAACTGAAAAGAACAACAAAAATCCTCAAAAAATGGGGGTTCCTATTGGACTTGATAATCTGCATAGGAAACGAAAAAACAACAACAAGAAAACATGAGTATTATTTTGTGCATGAGTAATTATTTTACGTGGATCAAAAATGCAAATTGGTAGTCATTTTTTGATAAATTATCCACATGTCACAATATAGTGCGCATGCATCACTTAAATCTGACCTCCCTAGCCAGCTTGTTCAGCTAAACCAAAATATGAAAACAGTAATAAGAAATTTTTCCCACATTGCCTGCGGTAGAAAAATCAGGACAAGAAATTATATTTTTGTCTTATTATTACTGAACAGCAAGACATGTTGATGTTGGTATGAAATACTAATAATAACACACAATGTACCATATCATTCAATGCAAATCAGTACCTGTTATTCTTGGGCTTGGAATTATTCTTTGAGAAAAGGCTGTATTGTACCTTATTTTCTGCAATGTATGTAAATTTTGCCATGAATTCTATTGTGGAAAACAGGAATGCAATTTATGTAAACGTACAGTGTTCAGCTGAAGAAAGTGGTAATAAATCTAAATGTGATATTTCATTATACACTGTAATTAATTGTCTTTTGAAACTATTGGATTGAAGTGTTAATTTCGTGTGGCTGTGATCGGGATCTTATGTTCTTGGGCATGGTTGTGATGGGTTGTGATTTGTTGAAAGATAAAATGGGTATGGATATTTTTAGCAAATTGATATGTTATTTACAAATACTGTACAGTAGACTCTAGTTATAGAAGTTACTGGGGACTAGAAAAATAATTTGTTATATTGAATCTTTGCTGTATAATGTTAGCAACAAAAAAAAATACCGAGACAATTTTAACTTTGGGACCAGAATTTTTTATTTCTATTTCTTTTTTTTAATTAAAAGAGATTTTGTTGTGTCAGTAATCTTTATAACAAGAATCTACTGTACTGATATCACTAGAAAGGCCTATTTTAGTTCAATTATTCACAAAATAAGTTACAAACAATCATGCAACGATTTTCAATTTGAATTACACGACTATATTAAACAAGTCAACCCTTCAAATATATCACACATGTAAATCCATCCCTGCTGAAGTGTAGGGTAGTCCTTCAATTTCATTAACTTGTAAACTTGATTCGATCATAATGCTATGCTACTGTGAAAGTATTTAAAGACAGATAATCTGCATGCAATGCAAATATCCTATAATCACACAAAAATCGAAATTATATTGTTTTGTTCAGCCTCTACACCCCGGTAGATACCCTAGTTTTGTCCCGTTTACGTTTGCCTAATCCAGCCTATGCACGCGTGTACGCACCGGGGCCGCACCGGCCTACGCAGCGTGCGAACACCGCACATAACTTCGGTCTGTGCGCGACATACGCGCATCAGCCGCCTAAGTGCGCTATAAATATCAAAATATGGCCAACTTCCGACGTTATAGACGAAGGAAAAAAGGTTTACCGCTAACGAAAAACGTAAAAAATTCGATCAAAACGTGATCTTTCTACACATGTGCATGACTTAATAAGGAAAACCTTTTTTTATGTGGAAATCGGTACTAATTACAAGGTACACGTTTTACGTGTTTTTTAGGGATTTCTACGCGAAAATGATAGTATGGGCAACAAGTTATATTTTACCGTGTTAAGTTAGAATTATGGAAATTTGTAAGTAGCAACACTAACTACAAAGAATAGACAAACACTGGGCTACGTATTGGTACCAATAAATGACTAGATTCCCCAAAATATGTGTCGAAACCTCCCTTTCTGAATATTTACATGCATGGTAACCGCTTAGCAACGATTCAATCGTTACGCCCCCACGCGTTCCCTCGGGGATATTGCGTCATGGCGCAGCGCATTAGATTGTGGATCGTACGCGTAGATAGCTCATACGTGGGTGTTGTTTGTTTAAAGTGATTGTTTACGAGTGGGGGGTTGCTCAACTAAAGGCCATTGCACACTATGCGATTTTTCGTTACCGATTTGCATTCTGAAATAAATCCCGGAAATAAATCAGCGTTGTAACGAAATATAAGCTTTGTTTTTTATTCGGATCCCAAAGTCGGTGCAGTCGTGTGCGGTGGCCTTAAGGCGACACGGTGTTGCTGGTTCGGGGTGTTTGCAGTTTTTGGGGTTTTTTAAAGCCTTTTACCACTTTTTGTCTCTTTTCTTGGTCCTTTCTTGGGGGGGGGGGTGTCACCCATTAGCTGAAATATTTTGCATTATTCAACAGGTTAAGTTTGTTTGTATTCCTGATTGGTTCGATGTCTGTCACATGACATTTTCTATTTTGAGCACCGCCCGTGAGGAGTGTACGACCGGTCGACCGGTCGTACAGGCGTGCGTATCTCGGAAGTCCCAATATTAACACGTAAAGAAATAGCGCTTAAGGACCAAATCCGCAACCGTATACGCGTTCGTAGGGTGTTTACTTCTTCCAAACTGCAGCGCGTAATAAATTTGAGGCATTGCCGCGCCGCGCGCCGAACTTCCATTTACGCGCGCGCACTCTAAGGTTATTGACGTATTTTACACTCAGCGTCGCGTCGCATCGATGGCGCGCATGCTAATAGCAAGCAGACGCAAGCCAACGGCGAAATGCGCAATAATCATTCAACGAAAACAATCTTTTCACCTTTAAAATTTCATTAAAGGCAGTGGATCTCATTTGCAAACATCCCCGCAGACCAGGAAAAGATAGCCCATGCCCTTAGGCTATTGATGAAAGGCATGTCAGTGAAATTTGGGGGTCAGTAATTGCATAGAATTTGAAAAATGCGAAATAAAAACAATAGCCGTTTAGTGTACAGCCCATGGTAGGATTTTTTTTCTCGCGAGAAAAAAATTCAAATCAGAGTCTAACGGTCACTATAATTCCACTAAAACTGAGTTTCTAGCTCCTATATTTTGCTTAAGGTTGCCAGATGGCATTTTCTTCTAAATGCCATTGTATTTACACAATGTTAATTTTTAGGCATGCAAAAGAGATGCCCTGCCTTTAAGTTTCGTGACGTTGAATAAAACAAATAATGACTGTGATGATCGGTCGTTGCATCATATTACCAGCCCTCGTCATTTTTCCCTCGACTTCGTCTCGGGAAAATAATCCTTTTCAAGACAACCTCAGGCTGGTAATTTGATGCAACGACCTCCAATCAGTCATTATTGGTATATTATTAGGGTCAACCTGCCATCAGCCTGGCACTGCCCTTTAATAATAATAATTATGATTATATCCGTCATTATAAGTTTGTTGATACTTGGTTGGTCAATTGCGCATCATACGATTGATGATATTCCAACTACATCCGTGGAGGTGTCACCCTGTGACGTCAATCCACCGAATAGTAAATATTCCGCGGATTGACGTCACACATAATGACGTCAATCCACAAAATAGTAACTATCCGGCGGATTGACGTCACACATAATGGCGTCAATCATAAACAGTGGATTCACGACTTGTAAAAAAGTCACAAAATAACACCCCACGTTGAAAACGTGTCGCAATTTTATCTAAATAACTTCAAAAAATATTTCAGTGTTTTGTTTGCCATCTGCACGCTCACTGAGTCTAGTTAAACGTGTTTTGTAAAGGAAGACACATTTTGTGGAGGATGTATATTATACAAATATATTCTGATACGAGAGTCTCTGGTTGAAACTATGACGAGTCCGAGGTTACGTGGACTGTACTATTTTCCCGAGGGGCGCAGCCCCGAGGGAAAATAGTTAACAGTCAACGTAACCGAGGGCGTCGTAGTTTCAAACAGAGACTCTCAGGATAGGATATATTTGTTTTATATCCGTCATCGAATTAACCGGGAAATTACACAAAGAAAAAAAAGGAAAATGAAATGTACTTACGGTAACCCCTACGAGTAAGTGTGTGTCGCACGCCATACAGGTGCGCGATATTTTTACTTGCAGTACGGATAGGGATACAATTCCATTAACGTATACTCTAGTTAGTCGAGTACCAATTTCATAAACCTATAAAACACTAATTTGATCCTCATTCTTATTTTAAAGTGATGGGCTAACATTGTGGAGCTTCAATTTAAACAATTGTCAAACTTTGATATCTGAGCTACATAGTAGACTTCAAATAGACAAATAAACACCCTAGAATACAAAAGTTTGGAAAGTCACACTGCCAATGGCAAGTTATGCATGAATAAACAATTAAAATTCGGGGCGAGTTTTAATAGCCCAGGTGTACACACAGTAAGTCTATGGGAGGAAATGGGCAAGCGAATCTGGTCAACTTACGATTTTCACTTTTTCAAAGCACTAAATAATCATTTTGAAATATAATTTTTTAAGGGCTTCGTTTTTAGACCTCATCAAAGACACTGGTAGTATGGGGAATCATGTGGCTCAGATTTTTTTAACTTTGGTAAATGTTAGCCAACACCTTTAAATATGATCCTAATTCAAACTCGACGAATTTAACCCAGTGTTAATCTTAAACTTTGCCAGACTTTCATACGGGTGTAGCACGCATAATGTGTTTCACGCGCACGGAAAAAAATAGCGTACGGTACATGTGTTTTTTACACACGATTTATTCGGCTTTTTAAGCTCAAATCGCGATCCCGCTGTTGGGTAC
>JZLH01S0131224.1:672-12455 GCA_001188425.1 Eucidaris tribuloides
AAAGTTGATGATGATACTTGTTGCTGGGCGTGGCCGGTGGATGATGATGTAGCTGATGATGAGGACTGTGGTCTGGCAGCTCCACCATCTGACGATGGTTTGGGTGTCGGCTTGGGCATCTGATTAAGTTGTAAGCAAAACAAATTCAAAATAATAACAAAGTAATAAAAGGGATTGCATCTAAAAAATACAAATAAAAATATTTGAGATTATCAAATAAGGCAGATATTCATTGTGACTTGATTGGCTCATGCACATCTGCATAAAACAGGAACGGATGTAAGTAATTTCTACATCCTTTCATACAACAGCAAGTTTAGCACACTTACACACAAAAAAAGAACAAAAAACAGACACAGACAGAAACAAACAAACACAAACACACACACATGCACACAGAGAAATAGAGAGACACACACAAACAGACACACACACACACACAGACATACAGACACACACAGAGACACACATACACACACACACACACACACACAGATACACACACAAATGTGTAAACATAGACACAGACATACACGACAGGCACAGACAATTTACATAAACTGGTGAATAGATGTAAGAAAATGAAAAAGAATTACATCATTACAAATTAAAAGGAAACTCCTACTGAATGGTGAATCAAAGGAAAATTCAACATCATAGCATGAATTCTACGCAAACGATACATACCACTTTCTCAGCTACTTTAAAGAAGTTCATCAGATCCCTGACTCCAAGTCCAAACTTGTCGTAGATGGCGAGGTGTGGACGCACCCATGACGGTAGCTGGGCCTTGGCCTCAGAGTTGGTAAATCTAGCAAATGGAGAATTTCAGTAAGAGATACGTAAGTCACGGTGAACTGGCCACAATTTTAACACACTATGACTGTATACTCTGTCCGCGTGAATTTTTAGACTTTTTTCTATACTGGCTATTGCTACTGGAATAATGATAAGTGTTTTTTCGTCATAGCAATCATGTTGAATGTTTTCACCTTACCTAGTTTTCACATATAAATCATATTAAAGTCGTTGGTGATCCACGTATTCATGGATCACCATAGATGTTGTACGAAATTTTTTTCTGTGTTTTTTCTTTATTTATGTTTCTTTCTGGTCACTTTTTGTTCCGACGATATCTCAAGAACGATGACCGCAATAGTCTCGTAACTTAGCATAGTTGTGTCACATGTCAATACCTTGGCATGGTAGTCTTCTCAATGTCATAGACCATCTGTAACGTCATCTATGACGTCATTTTGAAAAAGTTAGAGTTAACCTATATTTGCAATATCTCGAGCCTTCTGTCGAATAAAAGAATGAAATTTGGCAAAGGTCAAGTTAAAGGTATTGGCTAACATTTACCAAAGTTAAAAAATCTGAGCTACATGATTCCCCATGCTTCCATTGTCTTTGATAAGGTCTAAAAATGACACCCTGAAAAAAATTGTATTTCAAAATGATTATTTAGTGCTTATTAAAAAAGTGAAATCGTAAGTTGATCGTTCACCTGCCCCATTTTCTCATAGACTAACTGTGTGTACACCTAGGCCTATTTAAACTTTCGCCGAGTTTTAATTTGTTTATTCATGATAACTTCCATTTGGCAGTGCTAACTTTCCAAATCTTTTTTATTCTAGGTGTTTTTATTTGTCCATCATGAACACTTACTATGTAGTCTCAGATCATCAAAACTTGACAATTTCTTAAATTGAAGCTCCAAAATGTTAGCCTATCACTTTAAGGTCAAGGGTCAACTTTTGGTCCAAACCATGTGCGCGCGTGTGTCTCCACGGGCGTGTACGGGCGCATCAAAATTTTAAAATGCTCCAAATGACTTTTTGTTAACAGTATTATGTTTCAGATCATTTGGGGCATCTTGGTGCGCACACGTACGCGCGAACCCCCTTTCCCTACTGAATAACGCAATTTTTTCAATGGTTTTGGATGGCTGACTGAATTCTACATCATTTAGAACCCTTTCCCGTCCACCAGAACCCAACATATCACTTACACGCCCAAAAAACGTAAATACCGCGCGTGCATGCGTATTGAATGACAGGCATTTTTTAATCACTCATAACTCTTTAGAATTAACGATGACCCCTACTTTTCATTGCGTATTTTGATAGCCTATGATGCGTAGATAGGATTTCATGCATCACTTTGCATGCCAAATTGTTGTGACCTCATCTATGACGTCACAAAGAAAATTGTATTTCGTGCACATTTCATCAATGGAGCTGAATAAGATGACCAAACTTCGTAGACAGTAACTTCAGGTCAAAGGTCAATACTGGTGCCAATCACATCTGTGTGTGCCTGACGAAGAACGTCTATGTGCACGTCAAATTTTATAATCATGTTTGATGGAGAATTTTGGGTGAAAGGGTCACAGGTTAGAACAGGCAATGATATGTCATGTGCATTGTGACAATGTTGTTAGATTTAATGATCGCGGCGAATACGCGGATCACCAATTTGTCTTGGTGACAAATTGAAGTCTAGTTTCGACTTGTTCTTTCGTGTCCATCATCCACGGCATTGGTCCAATATTTGACCAGGCTCTCACAAAGTGCATTGAAGGTCATTCTGTTCAGTTTTATGATTTTTTTTTTTCAATTTTGAGAAATTTGGAATTGAATCTGGGTTTTCTTTTTTGACTCAAACTATTTACGCAAAACTGAGGGAAATAAGCAAAGAAGTGACTGTGTGTTTCTCTAACACAGGCTTTTTTATATGCGTGGGACTGAGCAAAATAGGACAGAAGAGTTCATAGAAAATAACACCCTATTCTAAATTTGTATTCATGGAACCGAATAATGTATGTGAAAACTGCTTTTCTGATGTAATAGATTCATTCATATGATGCTCTCTACATTATTAAGATTGCAGCTGCTTATGTTTAATTTTAACAAACCTGTCAGAAAAAAACAAATGGACTTGAACATGTCATCTACTCCTTTCTACGCAGCAACACAACCAACCAACCAATCATCTCTTTCATTCATCTCATTTGAATATGCTTGCCTTGGACTATTTAACATAACTATGTCAGAGATGAGAGCATTGGGTAAATGTTCCAATGTTCATTGTGTCACTTCTGGTAATCAGGGATAAACTGGTTGGTTGTGCACTGCCCGGAAAGCAGTAGATGATGGGTTCAAGTCCCATTGGGTTTTTTTCTGATATGTTTGTTAAAATTACAGATCAGCACTTGCGATCTTCAAAATACAGAGGGCGTCATATGAATATATCTATTACATCACAGCTCACCTCTCTGAATAATCTCTTTCATAAAATGTTTTTCTGATTTGTAGATAAGATATTGGAGCGCCACCCACCTTGTATCACAGAGTAAAATGGCCCCATAGTCCTGTCTGTGTCTGATGACACGCCCAATGGCTTGATTGACAGCTATTGGAGCTCCACCCACCTTGTCTTACAGAGTAAAATGCCCCCTGATATGCAAATAAGATATTGGAGCTCCACCCACCTTGTATCACAGAGTAAGATGGCCCCATAGTCCTGTCTATGTCTGATGACACGCCCAATGGCTTGATTGACAGCTATTGGAGCTCCACCCACCTTGTATTACAGAGTAAAATGCCCCCTGATATGCAAATAAGATATTGGAGCTCCACCCACCTTGTATCACACAGTAAAATGGCCCCATAGTCCTGTCTATGTCTGATGACACGCCCAATGGCCTGATTGACAGCTCTGGATGCCTGCTGTCGATACCACTCTTGACCACTCAGACCCTGTTTGATGAAGAAAAGGATGCAAGTAAGAGAATTATTGAAAGTGTTTCCACATAAATCAACTTTTTCCTCAAATAACCCAGGGCTCTACATTAACATTTTTTGCTGGTTGCCTGATCTGGCGAGCAAACTTTTTGTTTTCATTCATTTAGTTGCCTGAACCAAAGTTTTAGTTGCCCATGTGAAGAGGATGCTTGTAAATTGTTTGATTTTACAGACATTACCTTGTTGAAAGTGTTACAGATTTGAATGGAAAGCTTCACAAAATTGAAGCTGAACTGAAACACACAAGTCTTAATACCATCTTGATTTTAGAATTGAAAGTTAAACTTGCCCATTTGGGCTAGTAGAATTAATTTCCATAAAGTTTCACTTTGCTCATAAGCAAAATTCACTTGCCCTGGGCAAGTGGTATAAAGCTAGTGTCAAGCCCTGAATAACCCTCAAGGATGCTCTTCAGTTACGATTTTAGCTGCAAATTGCCCTCCTATGTCATGTGATAATATGCTGAATAGCTAGTTGTGTAGTAAAACAGCTCTTGCACACCATTAATTTCTCCACAGGTGAAATGATGGAAAATACTGCTCATTTAAATCGTACGATAATTCAACAAATATTAACACAACTAATGTAGTATAGAGTATATGATATGCAGTGAGCTAAAACAAAGTGCTGTGACTTGGGTGTAGAGAGAGAGAGGATAAACTGGGTGGGAATAGTGGTACCAATGTAATGGGAGGGGGATATAGCATGCAAAAGGAACAGGAAGGACAGTGCGGGGTATGTATTAAAGGTATATAACATAATTGGAGGTAGTCCTCAACTTTGAGTAAAACTATTCTAGAATCAAGTAGACTATGCAAGGATTCTGCTGTAAAGATTTTGCAGTCAAATGTTGACTCATTTTCAAAGAACATCCATCAGTATGCCTTGTGACTAGCAAATGTATTGTGTAGCGCTTTCTATGGGATTTCTTTTTCTCTGGGCTCGAGAGTATTTCAAGTTTGATGTATTCATGCTTGATTCTTCATAAGTAAACAAAATCAAGATAAATCCTTCCAGCCAGGAGATACATTCCAGCTGGTGTATCTTTGGTAAATCTTTCAACCAGTTTGGTTCAAGAGTAATTTTTTATTTCTCCCAATTATGCCACTGTCCTTTCATTGTGGGTTTGTCTCTTGGCATCATCAAACTACTGCATCTTCAACATTACCCAGGGGTCCATCCTAGAGGGTAAGGGAAGACCTATGATGACAACAGCATGACCATTGTTGTCAGTCGGGGTGGGGATTGGGATGGGGATGTAACAGGGAAAGAGTGCCCAAGCAAAGGGTTGGGTATATCTTGCTTGATTTGTTTTCCTCTTGGCTTCATCAAGGTACTGCATCTTTAGCATCACCCTGGGGTCCATCCTGGGGGAAGGGCAGGCCTATGATGACCACAGCACAGCCATTGTTATCAGTCAGGGTGTGGTGGGGTCGGGGATAAACAAGGGAAGGGTGCCCAAGGGAAAGGGGTCGGGTATATCTTACTTGTGATTTTTTCCTCTTGGCTTCATCAAGGTACTGCATCTTTAACATCACCCTGGGGTCCATCCTGGGAGGGAAAGGCAGGCCAGTAATGACCACTGCACGACCGTTGTTGTCGGCGAAGTCTAGACCCTCCGATACCTGAAGAGTAAATATAAATGAAAATGACATATCACTTTTTGAGATAATTTAAGTAGCTGGTGCAATGGTTGGCGTGGAAGCAACCCTTGTATTATTGGAATGAGAAAATGTGTGGGTAGGTGGGATGGCTTGAATTGGGAAGCCAAGACATCTTTGTTGGAGAAGCTTTCTGCATTGATAGCCAATGGTCATGGTTTCAATCCTACTCAGATCTATCTAATTTGTTCACATATCTGCATTGGAGATTAACACTGTAATGACTGACTTCTGTTTTACCCTCCCCCTTAAAACTTACATGTACTTTTTACTTTGACATTTCCACAACAAATCATTACTGACTTGAACAATTAAAACAGAGTATGTGCAGGCCTTGAAATTGAGGCAATAAAGTGATAACTAATTCACTTATCTTTGCATGAAATATTTGAATAGCACTTCCATCTTCTTTCTGCTTTAAAACACTTCAAAAATTACTGTTAACATTATTTGCTCTCCTCGTATTGGATACTGAATGTGTACAAGCACTGAATGTGCAAAAAGGAAATGACATGCAATATCTATCAATTATCACAAGTTTATGCTACAATTTCTCTTACTTTTCCTCGACACACGGCAAAGAAAGCTGCACCATTCTGAGTTGGATCTCGCACCTTCTCATAGAAAGACTCCATGGCCTGAAAGAAAGGAATAAGGAGTCTGTTATATAGAGACTAGGTCAGTTTGTGTACAGAAGGTCATGAAAGAATACAAATCTGAATAGTAAGTGTTGTAGTGTGACATGTTTTTAATTAGGTATTTCAAAACTGCAAACTTCCACTAATAATTGATAGTTTAGTCAGTGATGCGAACAGAAGCACAGCAGATTGCAATATTTCTGGCAGCATAGAATCAATCTTCAAAAAAATAAAAATAAAAACTGAATATGAATGGTGAATGTTTGATGAGGATGACAGAACTGGTTTTGTTTCATACCAGTCTTTAATATTAAACAAATACAAAATCAAATGGCAAATATAAGTTGTACCAATGCCCCTATGGTTTTCAAATCACAAAGTACAGAAAATAAGGGGGATATTTTAGTGATTTTTCAAAATTTCACCCCCACCCCCATGATGCACCACCGCATCGATTCTCACCTTAGTTGTAGGTTACTTTGGATGTGATAACTTTTTGTTTATTTGCTTGTTGCCTCAAATCAATTTGCACCACTGACCACTGAACAGTGTTCTCCTGAATACAAGGACTTTTTTTTTGGTTGGGGGGGGGGGGTTGGGCTTGCTGGCAAATTGACACATGTCCCCCCTCCGCCCCCGATGTTACCATAGCGCCACCCTGATGGGATATACTTCATCCCACCCTGGTGGGATGAAGTATACATGTAAATTTTGAGAACTGAGGCTTACCGTTGTGAAATCAGCTTTTCCTCTGGGTTCTATAAAGATCTCTTTGTACTGAGATATTCTGTTGTTGAGACCAGATTCCTGTCAAATAAAACATGTAAACATTTTTTTTTTTCATAGTGCTGTACTTTTTCAAAACCAGTCCAGTTTTCATCAAAATAAAGCCCAGTTTATTTATCTTTCAAATATTCTTTGAAAACATTTTTCATGTAGACATTGCTATTGCCTAAAATTTATCATTGAAGTACCTATACTGTATATGTGCATAATACAAGTAATATTAACCCAATTTCAAAATCATTGCTAAATGCCCAAATATTTGGCTTGATATGAAGTTACAAGGAATTTAGAACAAACTTTTAGTGATTACTCTGATCTTTTTGGACATACTTTTGAACATAGTGATGTTTCAGTACCAAAATGAAGCAAAAAAAAGTTCATTCAGTTAGTAGCTGTTCCATTTCAATACAGCAATTGTAGGTCACCCACAGTTTCTCACCTTAATGTACAAACACCACTGATACCATGTATAATCAGTGATGCCAGTGGCCATTGGGTGGGGAGCCAATGAATTCTGGAAAGCTTTGAAAATTGGCAGCATCTATGTAATATTTGTCTTGGGAAGAGCAATTTGTATCATTTATTATTTCTTGCTTATCTACTTACATATATATTTATTTGATTTAACATATATTTATTTATCTATTTATTTTTCTACTTATTTATTCATTTATTTAGTTATCTATTCATTTATTTCCATTAAAGACACAAGCTAAGAATGACCACAGTTTAAAAAAATCTGAGCTACATAATCCTCCATGCTCTCAGTGTCTTTGATAAAGTCTAAAAATAAAGCCCTGAAAAAGTTGTACTTCATGCTTTAAAAGAGTGAATATCTATAGTATTGAGTGTGACCTTCTCCTGACCTTGTCTATTTCCTTTCATAGAATACTGTGTTATAGGTCTGATTATTTTATACTCAGTCAGAACAATAAATCAGAAGAGGATGTTTATCCATGCAAACCTTGCCAGTGGCAGCATAACTTTCCAAACTGTTGTATGCTAGGACATTTATTTGTCTATTTAAGCACTATTATGTCGCTCAGACATCAAAGTTTGAGAGTTTTTTTAAATTGAAGTGTCACAATGTTAGATAGAGTCTTTAACTCTTAAGATGCCACAAAAATTACACCTGTATGGACATTCTGTGCATTGTGTACTGCATGTTTGCGACTTTGACATGTTAAGAGTTAATATTATTTTGTAGGAACCTTACCTGCCATATTTCAAAGGCATGATTCATGACAGGATACGAAGGAAAGAAGACCAGCAGACCGTTGGGGACCATTCGGGCAAAATTTACTGAGAAGACACAAAAACAAAGTTGAATAAAATATCACCTTAGAACAAAATAAATCATCATGCATGATGATAACATAATATACTACAAGATTGCACAAATTAGGATTTGCTAGTGAGTCATAGCTGCCAACCTGTCTCAGCAGAAGTTAGTCATATCTGTGATGTAAATAAGTAATATGTACACATTTTGTTAACAAAATTAGTAACCTTCAGTTTATATCCAGCCAAAACTTAAAAAAACAGAGACTAAAATTAGTAATCATTACTAAAAATTAGTAATAGTTAGCAGCTATGGTGAGTATTACTAATTTGCAGATATTACCATTCCTGCTCAGATTTGACAAATGAGCAAAAGTTACATTAAACTACAACATTCAAAATTTGGGAAGCACATTTTTAAAAGATAAACAGTAAACCATAATCACATTTTGAAAAAACACCTTTTGCTCAAGCCTCAAGTCCATTTTTTTTCATTTATCATATGGAAACCAATCTGCATATGACCTTTGACCTGCATACTCCAAATTCGATCTTGACCTGTATTTCAGTGTCATCTACCGACATACGAAAAATTTTAAAATCCGTCCAATATTTCTTAAGTTATTGTGTGGAAATCAATATGCTTATCTACATACTCCGATTCGAATTTGACCTGTATTTTAGTGTCATCTTCCTGCACACTAAGAATTGTTAAAATCCGTCAAATATTTCCTAAGATATTGTGTGGAAACCAATTCGCATATAAAATGAGCTGTGACCGGTGACCTTTAACCTGTGGACTCTGAATTCGAGCTTAACCTTACTTGTGTGTCATCTACTCACACATCAAAACCTTTTAAAATCCATCTAATATTTTTAAAGTTATCAAACGGAAACCAAGTCGGGAGATGGATGGACGGATAGACAGGGGCAATGCTTAATGCCCTTTGAGGCTTCGTTTGCGGGGACATAAAAATATATATAACTCATTGTATTCCATCACCCACAAGAACATACCTTCTGACGACACTGCTCCTTACCTATTGTATTGCCGAGTGACATGACATAGTCTCTGTTGAAGCGTGTCTGATACGAGGAGTTTAGGACGACACCATCGGGTCCCTTGGTGATGACACCCACTACCATCTGATGCTTGTCAATCACATGGGGGTTCTCCAACTGGATGGGGAAGTCACTGAAAATGCAATGTCGAGTGGGAAAAAGTTCAAACACTTTTAGTGGTGTGGTAAGCATGACAACCAGTACTTGTAGCTGTCACGGCTATGCATTAACTCTTTATTGCCAATTGTATGTTATCCTGCTTTCGGTAGCTTGCCGATGTCTTGTTATTATGCTTTCGGCAGCCTACAGATGTCATGTTATCATGCCTTTGGTGGCTTGCCGATGTCATGTTATTCCACTTTCAGTAGCTTGCCAATGTCACGTTTAGGAGCAAATTTGCATATCTATCGTACAGTCACCAAATAACCCTGGCACCGGGGCAGGGGAAGGGGAGAAGGGGGGAAGGGGGGGGAACACAGTGGTACACAGCCTTTGAATGGGGTCAAATTAAGGATTAATAAAGCGCTTCCCAACAAGGGTATACATATAGTTGCTGATCGAATAATAGTTTGAATTTATCTCAAAGCAATATTTCTTAGTTTTATATAACAAAATTCGATTCAGTGATTTTTCATCAAATTTGTTCCTTTAAAACTGTATTTTTCCTTTTTCTTCTAGCCCTGTTTTGTCAAGAACAACAATCTGCAACAATGAAATTTCAGAGCTTTACACTTAAATCCAAATTTTGAGTTAATCAAGTTGTGGATGCAAAGGTTTTTGAAGCACTTCCACAACCTTTTCCTCCCAATTTTGGGTTCTAAAAATAATTACAGTAATAATAACATAATACTAGATTTTAATTTGTCACTAAGATGAATTGGTGATCCGCGTAACTGCTCCGATCATTAAATTTAAAGAAAATAAGACAAACAATGTATATCAATTATCATTGCATGATGAAATATGTCCCTCATCACCTGAAATTGTCTATCAAACATTAATTGAAAATTTAATGTGCACGTACGTGTTTGTCGCGACGCGCAGGCAGTTATGATTAGCACCAGTGACGACTTTTGACCTGAAGTTACTGTGTACCAAGTTTTGTTATCTTAATCCACCCCATTCATGAGATATGCGCGAAATGCGATTTTTCTTTGTGACATCATAGATAACGCCACAAGTAATCTGCATGCAAAGTAGTGCCCGAACTGTTATCTACGGATCATAGGCTATCAGAATGAGCAATAAAAGGTAGGGGTCATCGTTTATTCTAGAGAAAAATGACTGATTTCAAACTTAATTTTTAAACGTACGCGTACGCGTTTGTCGTGACGCCCGCACACATATGATAAGCACGCATGATGACCTTTGACATGAAGTTACTATGTACCAGGTTTGGTGATGTTACTCGACTCCAGTCATGAGATATGCTCGAAATACGATTTTTCTTTGTGACGTCATAGATGACGTCACAACACTTTCTGGCCCATAGACAGTTGATGCCTTGAAATGCTATCTACGCATCATAGTCTATCAGAATAAAAGCAATAAAAGTAGGGGTCACCGTTAATTCTAGAGAGTTATGAGTGATTTTAAAAATGCCATTATTCACTACGCCGCGCCATTTAAGTTTTTTGGACCTGTAAGCCATATTTTGGGTCCGGGTGATCGGAAAAGGGTTCTAATTGATGGAGAAGTTAGTCAGAAATTCAAATCCGTCGAAAAAATGACGATATTCGGTCGGGAAAGGGGTGCGCATGAAAAAAAACGCACGCGTACGCGCGCCAAAAAAAACGCACGCATACGCGCGCGCACCAAATGCTCCAAATGACCTGAAACGTATGCTGCTGTTAATAAGAAGTCATTTGGAGCATTTTAAAACTTTGAAAATTTTTGATGCGCCTGTGCAAGCCTATCGTTACGCACGTGCGCACGGGATTAGGTCCAAAAGTTGCCCCTTGACCTTAACTTAACTTTTGCCAAATTTCGTTGTTTTATTCCACTGCCGGCTTGAGATATTGCAAATATAGGTTAGGACTAGCTTTTGGCTTATGACGTCATAGATGACGTCACAGACATTGACAAGTAGAGACCAACGAGGTATTGACATAGGACATAGCTATGTTAAGTTATAAAACTATTGCACTCATCGTTCTCGAGATATCGCGTGCACAAAAATGGCGACAAAGAAACACAAATAAAGAAGAAAAAAAAAAGAATTCTTACGAAATCTACGGTGATCCGCGGTTACGCGGATCACCAATTACCAAAAAATTGCAACGCTGAAAATTTTGGGCTTTATACTCACATCCTGAGTTCTGATTTAAACGAGTTGAGGGGGGCCAATGTGCCTGAAGTCAGTATAATGGACCGCACCCCTTGTGACACCAACTCCTGCATGCTGAAACCAGGACTGAAACACCAGAAACTCAGCACGAAACCTGGAGAAATCAACAGATAAAGCAGAGTTCCACACTAACTTTTTTTGTTAAAAATTCAATAAAACCTTAAAAATCATGGCATTGGAAATTGGTTAAATCAATTAGGGT
>JZLH01S0131230.1:32514-50075 GCA_001188425.1 Eucidaris tribuloides
ACACACTACATTTAATGACATACAGTGCACTCTCGTTATAAAGAAGTCCTTGGGACCCATGAAATTTGTTCTTTATAATGAAATTTCTTTATATCAGGGTTGCAAAAACTATAAAATACAAAGGAAATCCAAAATATGGGACTAGAGATTTTACTTCTTTATAATGAAATTTTGTTATATGAGTGTTCTTTATAACGGGAGTGCACTGTACCACCGAACACATTACAAGCACACACATACATGTACAGATATAAGTTCTACAAACCATGATTTCAGTATATTTATCATTTATTTCTTATTCAACGCAGTAATATTTATGTTCTATTTACAAAATTTACATAGTTACATTCCAAAATGCATCACCATTTACTATTTTTAATCAACATTCACACATATGATTTGATAGCATTTTATACTTTAACATTGAATACATACTGAATGAATTAAAATCAAATGAATAATTTCTAGTTGCTTATCATCATTGCATAGCAATTAAACAACACTTCTGTGCCCAATACAATTTTAAGAGCATTAGCAATCATGCAATTAAAGACAAACACTTTAAGTGTCATTTGCATGTGCAATATCAGTGAGTTTAAGGGTATCAAAATTTACTCCTTGTTCTTGTTCCTTATATCTGAGTAATTTATTCACAATAGGGTCATGGGTTTGGTTCAGAATTTTCAAGATATGAATCTGGAAAATTAACTGTGGATGGAGCGAATTCAGAAGTAAATCTATACATCACACCCTTCAATGGGAGCCAAGTGTAATAGTCTTCTTGTTCTAAGGAAACATGTACATGTATGAAATATATTTTGTGGTGCTTTTGAAATATCTCTTGCATGTACTTTACACAATGCTGATGAAATTCTGATCTTCTTCGCTAAACATAACTTGTGCTCTCCAGCAAGCAAATAATTTCAATGCACATGTATACCCCAGAAAAGGGTTGGTGTATGGTATTGCCTTCAATTCACTCTCGTTCATCTTATCCACACCTTGGAAAACTTTTGAATCTTCAAAATCTCATGGAGAAACAAGTCAAAGCAGTTGGAGAATTTACATCATAATGCCAACAAACAACAAGAATTTGGGTTGTATAAAAATTGATTAAAATGAATAAATATGAGGTGTTATTCACATACATATATTCTTTACAAACTTGGATATGTCCTTCGATGGCTCAACAAAAGTACAGCCTCAGGAATGCATGACGTGCTGAACAGGTTTTTTTTTTTTTTACAGGCATGCAGTACTGGAATCGCATGAATTGCAATGTTCTTAACACTGATATGCACTTTGACTTGACTTTGTCCTGAGTAGTAACGGTTGTCGTAAATGAAATCCCTGATATATCCCAACTTTGATCACATGAACAGTAAATGTTTGGAACTACATGTATTGAAAATAAATACACTCCCAATTGTGGCATAACCTAACCTCCCCCCCCCCCCTTCTTCCATAAAAAGTAAACAGAGGTCAAAAGTGCATTTTCAAGCTGGAGGAGTCAAGTTGACATCTGTTGGCAATTCCTATCGACTGGTCTTGTTGAACTGCTGGAAGTATGCTGCTGTGGGTGGATTTGTGTAGACTTCTTTATCCATGTAGTCTTTGCTGTAGACAAAATATAAGAAAGGGAAACAGGTATGAGAGTAATGTTACTATCATGGTTCATGATCATAAACACATGTATATAAATAAGAAGATCAAAGTGGAGAAAATATAGCATGATTTATCAGAAATGTTCTCATAAGCTTAACACTCAAAATAGTCCATTATATAAAATCACATTGATGTTGTAAAATTCTCCTTGACTTTTCTTATTTTATTCCTTACATTTCAGCCGGTGAAGCATTCATTATCTGATCGTACAATATTTTTCTTACTTCAAATGCCAAAATATGCTATATAGTCACCTGGAAAATCATAATAATTTTCATATATACTTTTTTTTTCAAATGACTGTTATTATTAAGTTGACTGTGATAACTACTCTTTTAGGACACAGGGTCGTAATTTGAATGACAAGAACGAGGAGGCAATAACCTGCAATGTTTGTTGAATTCATTACAAGACTTAAAATTGTGCCTCCAAATTAGTACAAGTTTATACTAAAAGTACTTGCATGCCATTTGCTACTAAAATGTAGAGATTTCAGTCAATACATTTGCTTTTGTTCTGCTTACTGGTTTCCCTCTAAAACAACTAAAGATCATAGGACAAAACTTGCTTTCAAATATTTCTCTTTTTCTTGCCAGAACGTTAGTGGCCAAACATCTTTGCAAAACACAAGTCATTCAAAAAGTAAACTTACTGTGCATTTTGTTCATCTGCTAGTCTTGAATTGGAGGCCACCTGGTCTCTCTCTAGCTGCTTCCTTAGCCTCTCCTGCTGGCGGTCCATGAGTATACCGGCCCTGGCGTCGGCTAGCCTCTGTGCCTCCCACTCCCTGTCCCTCTCGGCCTCATCCTCCTTAATTCTCTTCTTCTCCTGCCGCTGTAGATCCTGTATTCTCCGGATCTCCTCCAGCTGTTCTGGTGACATGCCCTTCCAGCGGTCGGTGATGACTCTGTGGGGACCAAAGGCACTCTCGGCAACGTCTGGGTTTTCTGTCAGCATGTCTCCGTTGATGTGATTGGCGAGTTCGGTGAAGTTGTCGTCTAACTCTTGTTCTCTGCGAAGTCTGTCCTTTTCTGCTTGTTCATCAGCCTGTGAAGGGAAAAATTGTAGTAATGTTAATAAAAGGAACTGGTTGATGTACATTAGGTACATGAAAGTAGATGTTACCTCACACTCAAAATCACCACATAGCACATATTTGATAAAAATTTACATCTGACAACTTCAGCTACAATTACTTATTAAACGCTTTTGCTCTTCACACTATTTTACCACAGTTTATAATCACTACTAAACTTTACTTCATGCCTTGCACACAAAACCTGAATTTTCCATTAAAGTGAGAAATCACTTATTTATCATAATTTATATAACGTACATGAATTTAAACAGTCGTATTTGCTTTAAAGATAAAAAACACACACTTGAGTTGGGAGCTAGACAAAATGTGCATGACATGAACATGATTTACAAGGTAATAACAGAAATGTTAAGTGATGTCAATGTGTAAAAGATATTCATCATATTCTTCCTGCTTAGCAGAAATACACAAATGTACTAATGTGTTTATAAAATGTATATTGATCATTTACAATAATTTGTAATCTCCTGGACTGTCTGCGGTTTTTACCCAGTTCACAATTGTATACATGTACTCTGTAGATAAAGAGAGAATTCTGAACTCAAACCCTCCACAAAAGTGACTTGTGATATGCTGATATTGTATCCTTACCTGTGACTTATTGTAATCCTTCGTCGCCTCGTTGATGGCCCGCCTGCATGCCTCTTCAGCAGCAGCCAGCTCACATGCCCTCTGGTCCATCTCCCTCCTGTGCAGGTCATACAGCCTGTCAGCCTCCTCTTGCCTCTTCTTGTGCAGGTCTTTCTCCTTGGCTGTTTTGTCGTCCACTCCCTCATCTGCTCCTGCATCAGCTTCTTCCTCTCTTTCCCAGCCAAGTCCTCGCCATCAAACTTCTGCAAGCTGGAGATACCACAACGGGGGTCATCGTCCGATACCCTGGCCGGCTTGTCCTTCTTCTTGGCCTCGGGGTCGTACAGGTCCCACTCACGACGGCTCTCCGGCTGCTGGTGCAGATCGCGGAATTCGTTGAGTGCCTTGTTGAGATTGCGGATGTCTTGTTCTTGCCGCCTCTGCAGTAGCTCGGCAATTTTGTCATTTCGGATCATATCAGCCGCTGCAAATTGAATAAACGAATGAAGAATACATCACTTTAACTTAATTGGGGGGGATAAATTGAAGGGGTTGTAAATTAAGTTACAGTGCGTAAGTAGACAATGTCTGTATTCTACTTGCAATTCAAGTTTACATCTTTTTGGCATTATCTCTCATAAACACATCAAATCACAAAATCCGCAGTTTTAAAGTAAAATAAAAGTTCAAAGATGCATACAGGTAACAGAACCATTTGGTTCATGAAAGTCTGCAAATATGGTCCAATGGTGTTTATTTAACAGGTCCTTATTACCGTAGTTAGTTATGTAAAATTAGTAAACAAATGAAAAGCACTTACCAAATGCTTCATCTCTGTCTTTTTCTCTCTGTTCCTGAAGATGCCTATCATGTGCTTGCTCCTTAAGTGACTGGACATCAACCTGCAATGAGAGGACAAATGCATAAACTTTTACTTTTGGAATGAATATGACTTTAGAGACTGCCTGAAATTTCTCTTTGGCAATCCACAGACAAGCAATACATGTTATCCGCACTGTCCACACAGCTGACTTTGCATTTATAACTAGATCAAAGTCAAATTCACAGAAACCAATCAAACACCTTCAATTGAACCAGTATTTGATTTGCATACATCAGTATCATATACTTTTTGTAGAGAGAGTGCATCTGAAAACTCACTAGTCACTTCTACTTATTCAAACTTGTACTACAATGCCAAAGTCAAGTATAGATATTAAAATTACCCATTGGAGCAATTTGATTTCAAGATACACACATTCCCCAATCCCCAAAGAACCCAGACGGAGATAAATTTTTTCCATGTAAAGTAAAGAGAGAACAACCACAATATGGTAAACTTGAAATAATTTACACATATGTATGTGGAGTATGAAAGTATTTTTTGAAAATAAAATTTGAATATCGGCCTTATCATGGTTTGCATGCAGCTCTGCCATTCCTCTATTTGGTTTGTATGATCAAAAGTACCCAATTCTGCACAAAGACAAAAACTGACATTCACAATATGTTGCCATTTTCCATTTGTTGATTGCGTTTGTGAAAATCATTGCTCCATGCAATTTGCAAGTTACAATACATTGCCAATGTCCATGTGCACAGATTTAGGAAGCCATTTTTATGCGACCAAGTCAAGGGACACAATAACAAAATCATTTACCAAACAAGAGGTTTTTAGAAAAATTTTCCTGCAGTGTTACTCCTCAGAAAATACATCCTGAATCCCAGGATTACCCACATAGCATAGGGTCTAACATTATTAACTTATTATATCCTAATGTTACATTTGATACCTAGCTGGCTACAAAAGTATGGTGTGTCATTTTACAGCATGTGCGGTTCATGGGTTTATTCCGTCAGTAACAAGTCAAGATATGTTGACAGAATAAACCACACACGACACACGCTAGCTTAAAGCCTTAAAGATTGGGTCAGGGATGTGCCAGTTCATTACTTCCCTTCATTATCAATACCAAACGGTAGTTTAGTACTTACAAATGGTGTGTTGAAAATTTGAGATCCATACGTCATGAATTTGTTGTTTTATGAGAAAAACTAATAACGACATGTTACCAGAATGTTGTTCTTTCCGTGAGTTTCAATTTTGCTCAAACTGCGAATCACGGTTATTGTGTAATGTCGCAAGACCAGCGGAGCGATCTGATTGGCTAAACGGCTAACCTCCGCACGACCTTTGGCTAACGGCTGATCGGACAATTTTGGAACGGCACGTGCACGTTTGACGTCGCGGATTTTTTTTTAAATGCTTCTGAGTAATTTGAAAAAGGATGAAGTTTAACCGTCCAGATTTTCACCAAAACTCAATATTTTACCCCAAGTCTCTATGAGAGGTGTTAATTTATATTAATCTTCACATTGGATATGATTTCAGCTGATTTCATTCATTTAGATGTTTTTTGACGTGCAAATGAATGACACAATCTTTAAGTTAGGAACCCATCCTAATCTAGACTCTATGCTTTAGACACCGATTACCTACATAGCACACGGTCTAACATTAACTCACCTCCTAGCTCCTTACGTTCAGGGAAAAAATAAAATTTTCTTTTCGGGGGCTACTTTTCCTGTTTCAGTGCTTTCCAGATATTCTTTTGTACTGAACCCTAATTTTTGGGGGCTAGTATTTGAAACATTTCTGCTTGCATTACACTTGACAACTGGCTATGAAACTATGTTAAATTTACAGACACAGACTCACACAGACACAGTTTCTAACATGTTAAGAATTTACAATTCACATGTTCATCTGTGTCCTGGACTCACATCAACATTCTTAAATAATTTCCAGAACATTAATTAATAAACCTCCGACTCCGTCAATAGAAACATTGTCATTCATGTCATTTAACGTAGAAAGTCGACTTCTTTAGAATTTAGATTAAGTTATAAACGTGAGCAAAAATGGTGTGTAACGTTAGACTACTTACGCCAATGGTTCGGACTTTTGCGTTGAAAATTCTGCTCTGTCGTTCAAGTTCCAAGTTACGACGGCGTTCGATTGCAGCCGCTTCTTTCAAATCAATTGGTAAGTCGAGTTTGTACATTTTGGATGCCCAAAATGAACCAGAGTTGTGAGAAATGAGTACTCTTCGATGTGGTCCTCTCCTTGTCAATGCGTGCTGGATACAACTTGCGGGAATGTGGTTTCGATCTGTCGTATTATTTATTTTACCTGCACTGACTGAGTCGTCAAGGGTCTATTGTATTACTGTTGTCAAGGCAGATCACACGTAAACAATGCAAGCAGTGAATAAGACGAACTATCTTGTCAGAACCATCCTGCGATTGGTTCATGTGCACGAATCGGGTTATTATCAGCCAATTGTAGCGGTTTTCATATCCGTGTAGATTGACGTAAAAATCCTGCGCAATTATGGCCGCTGATGGCGTACGAAAAGTATTTCTTCTTTGAAAGGATCGGCACTGTGGCGCGGCTTGGACGTCCTAGGTGCACGTGGGGGGGGGGGCGGTAGGAGGGGGCGGGGGCCACTGTCATTACAAGGTGTATGCGCATGTGTGGACTTTCAAAATGGACCCTAAACATATCTGTCGATCTCAGAATACTCTAAACTTTGGTGGTGACGTGCGATCGTAATGGTGATGTTGATGATGACGGTGGTCGCGATGGTGATGGTGGCGGTTACATTATGTTAAAATGGTGGTGGCGGTAATACTACCCTTATTTGGCAAAAGGAAGTAGGCCTTTTGTGTCTCTTATTTATCCGGTCATTTAGGCCTATACATTGGCATCCAATTCTCTTCTAAATCCATGATCCATGCAATTTCATGTGATTTTAACTTAAATATCATTCAATAGAGTGGTTATTTCTTTTCAAAAGAACCAATAAATCAAATTTGAGTGATTCGTCACCCCGTTCGTCACTTGCCTCCTTTTACCAAAGTAGGGCGGTAGAGTGGTGGTGGCGATGATAATTGCTTTCATCATCCGATGTGTGTTATCGCAAGCACTTAACCAAGTGATAGTGCCTATACTATAATTATTACCGAAGTAATCATCATCATAATAATAGTCATCTTCAGCATCATACCACCAATACCGTTACCACCACCACCATCATCATTGCACACACTATAAAACGCTGAAACAGAATATTCCACGAGCTCCTAATTTGAATTAAAACGAAACTAGTTTAAGATATGCATGCGTAATTAGGCATTGTTCATGTGACACCTTCCGCGTAAGGCACATACTTTTGATTATTACGCGTATACAATATTTATATGTGCGCGTGGAATCTGGACGTTGAGATCACTATGGGTATACAGCATGATAAACTCCCATGTAATTAGCTTAGTTCGCTATCAACTCACGCATTGTTTGAAAGTCATTATGGAAGCAGGAGGCCAGAAATTTCGGTGAGTGTATGGAATATTAGCTTCGTCGGAGCCTATAACTACTCCAACTCCTACTCCGATACCTCTAATTTTACCCTCGGTAGAATAGTAGAAGTAGTAGAAGCAGTTTCTGATTCGCTATTGCTCTGTTTATGTTGTTTCTAATCGACTTAAGTCACATTTTGACGAAATTGAGTTAGTGATTGTTTTGAAGTCGTTACATGCTGAGAAATTTTTTGACAAAAGTTTGGTCAAATTGACCCTTCCCTAGTAGGGTAAGGAAGGGGTCAACCGGGGTCAAATTGTTAACTTGGTCTAATTTCTTCAAAATGTATCTCAAATTACTCGACTACTGGACTAGTTACAAGGATTAAAAAAATATATAATTTGTCATTTATAGTTTGTGCTTTCTTAATGAGATATGGGGTCACTTCCGGTCAAAGGTCAAATATGGTCAAATTTCAAACAAGGTCCAAATTTGACAAATTGCATATAAAATTGTCCGGAAGGCATTCCACAAGTATATACTATTAAGTGTTTTTGACATTCATTTATTCGAGAAATGCATTTGTTTTACTGAGACCCTTGTTTTTGGAAGAAGTACTTAAGTCCACAATATTGATTATTGATTCTTGGAAATCGACCAAATCGGCAAGTGTGACAATGTTTGTTTTTGTCCTATATTCATCTTTTATTGTGTCAATTAACTTCACCAAGTTTAAATGTACAACTCAAACAATTGTGATCTGTAGACAAATTAGATGTAGTTGGGCAAGCTTAAGTTGCAGTTGATGATCATGAGGCGACTGGGTTCGGTCTGTGAACGATAAATGTTCTGTTGGGTGCAGAATGATATTCATCGGACATCTGGGACCAAAATCGACAGATCAACCAAGGGTTTGTAATGATCACTGGACTACGAGTAACCCGCAACCATATTAACACCTAACATCGTACCACAGTCACGAGATTATAATACGAAATCGGGCGTTTCCTTAATAGAAACAAACTGAAATGAACTGAACGACGAAGTAAATCGGCACTAGCTTATCTTTACTCGATATCTGAAGTCAAATCTCGCACATAATAATGATTACTATTTTTGTTACTTTGTCAAATATTTCATTTCATTTTCATTTTTATGCTTCATTTCCAAATATAAAATTAATAAATACATGTATAACAAAATGATATAAGGAAAAGCGTGACATAGTTTAAAACAACAATAAAAAAAAATCTACATAAACAAGTTATTATAATTATAAATACATCTATATATTCGACATATTCATAGCCTAATTGCAATGCTTTTTCTCATTTAGTTTAATTTGCTTCTTTCTTATAACAAAATTAACAATGTAAGAATAACAAAGCATTGATAAAGAAAACAAAGCTTTTAAAAGCTTTGTCTGATAATTGAAAGAAAAGTAAAATGAAATATATGAAAGTGCAGAACCACTGGCGTATCGGCGGGGGTAGGGGGCATAACATAGCCGCCCCCCCCTTCCCGAAGGATTTTCAACGGGAAAATTCACCAAAACACCGAGAAAAACGAAAGGGCAAACGCACATTTTGCACTTAGTTACTGGGAATTTTTTTGGCTCTGCCTCCTCCCCCCCCCCCCCTCCCCCGATAACAGGCACCTGTACGCCACTGTGCAGAACCCTTCACGAAAAGTGACCCTTCGAGTAGCACTTAGTGTTTGTTAATTGAAGGGTCCTGTGAATATCAAACATTTTGTCCTGATGTTAGAAGCAGACAAAAAAATTTACGGCCAAATTCACGGCCAAATCAACAGCCGAAAAGTCGCTCAGTGGGGGGAGGGTAGTCGGCGGAAAATTTCCGCGGCCAAAAAAAATTTCACGGCCAAATTCGCGGCCAAATCAACAGCTGGAAAGTTGCTCAGCGGCCAAATTTGAAGAAAAATAGACATTCACGTCTTTTTGCAGGGGGTGCTTCAGCAACCCCAGCACCCCCGCTTCACAGGGCCATTGGGGGGGGGCGTGTATGGCTTTACTGATACCACTTGCGATCTGGAGCTGGGTTTTAACTGTTACATTGATGGTGATAGTGATGGTGATGGTGATGGTGATGTGATAGTGATGGTGATGACAGTGGTGATGGCGATGGTGGTGATGATGATGGTGACGGTGATGGTGATGGTGATGGTGATGGTGATGGTGATGGTGATGGTGATGATGGTGGTGATGGCGATGGTGGGGGTGCCATTGTTGGTGAGGTGATGGTGATGGTGATGGTGATGGTGATGGTGATGGTGATGGTGATGGTGATGGTGATGGTGATGGTGATGGTGATGGTGATGGTGCATGGTGGTGGTGGTGGTGACGGTGATGGTGATGGTGATGATGGTGGTGATGGCGATGGTGGGGGTGCCATTGTTGGTGAGGTGATGGTGATGGTGATGGTGATGGTGATGGTGATGGTGATGGTGATGGTGATGGTGATGGTGATGGTGATGGTGCATGGTGGTGGTGGTGGTGACGGTGAATGGTAATGGTAATGCCGATGGCGATGGTTGTAGTGATGGTGGTGGCAATGGCGATGGCGATGGTGATTAGAAATGGGAAAATGACACCTCAGCAAATGACAATCAAAGACGCGAGATGAACGAACTACAGCAGACTCGGATGGACAACATAACATATTTTATTGCATAGCAATTTTTGTCCACAGATACATTGAGGTTTAATCTCCCTCATCTCCCTCACCTGCATGAAGCAAAGAAAAAATCACACAAGAGCACCTCCGCATTTATAAACGCTTTTTTTGTGGTTGCCTAATATCTGTCTATACATTCCAAATTCACAAAATACCCCTCATCACAGCTAAGGTTTGTTTTCAATTGCACAATATCACTTATTTCATGTCGTTTAAGTACAGTCGTCCTCATAATTATTTATACCCCCTGGAAAATTGGATTTTTTTTTCGCATTAGAGGAGATGGGTCTAAAATGAAAGTTGTTTTCTTGTTTCAAAGTTATTGCATAACGATAGAAAAGGGGAGTTAGTTATTCAAATTTGCTGTGATGTTCAATATTATTCATACCCTTGGTGATTGTCTTTGCCGATCAACATGAATCAAATCCCACTTGATTAAAGCTTACAACAATTCAGTGCACGGCCCCAATGCTTCTGGAGTCTCGACTCAGAAAGCAGGCATATACCTGGTATCCAATGGCTTAATTTCCATGACGATGTTGTCCAGAGATGTCTTAACCTGGTCTTAAAAGCATCCCTTTGATTTAAATGGGATTTAAATGAGATTTGATCCATACAATCATTCGTTTCTGACCCCTCAGATAATTTGGCTCATTACGTCACTGAAGGATTGGTACTCAAAGAGTACATACTGTAATCAATGGTGAGTTGGCATCAGGGTCATGAAGCGACGTAATCTGTCAAACATGCCTTCGTGAACATTTAAAATGGATCCAAAGAGTGAGAGCGAATCCCCTTTCTCTCTGTGCAACAGAGAAGGAATCTAAGGAAGGTCTCTCCAGGAAGAGTGTATGACTTCATCGTATAAGCGCAGAATTTTAATTGAAGAAAAATGAAAAACTGAATGAAAATATTAATACCATATCCTGTAACCACTAAGTCAATAACTACACCCATTGTATGCATTAAAGGCATCGTATAACAATATTTACATTTCTTTAAAAAAATGTGAACTACCTGATTCCCCATGCTAGTGTCTTTGTTAACCATGTGGGGACAATGGGCCTGTACAGAAGCCCAGTACATATCACACCCTGAAATTATTTTCTTCATTTATTCAGGTCAGAATGTGTACTTTATGGTACAGAGTCATGTGTGGGCAATATAATCTTAGTTTGGGTGAACAGGTTCGAAAATTTTCTTGGGTTCTGTGGCAGCCAGTTGTCTCTGAATGTGTCATGTGCTGGGCTTTTGTACAAGCCTGTCGTCCTCAAGGGGTCAAGGTCTAAAAATTAAGCCCTGAAAAATTACAGTGATCATTAAGTGCTTTAAAGAAGTAAATATCATTGAGAGGTCATTCCAGTTTTTCCCCATATATAGACTTATGTGCTGCAGTGTCTCGGCCGAGAATAATTCATGTGCCCATTTTTATCTGTACATACATGTATTTTACAATTGACAGCATAACTGTCTGAACTTTTGTGTTCTATATAGGATGTTTATTTGTCCATTCGAACACTTTCAGATATGTCAGATAGCAAAGTTTGAACATTTTTTAAACGAGTCTTCCACAATGTTATATAGTGTCTTCAACATAATCTCATTTAAATCAAAGGAATGCCTTGAACACAAGGTAAAGGTATCTCTGGACAACATCGTCAAGGAAATTAAGCCAATAAATACGAAGTATTCGCCTGCTATCTTGGTAGAGACCTCCAGAAGCACTGGAACAGTGTACTGAAGTGTTTAGCTTCAATCACGAAAGATTTGATTTAGTCACGTTAATCGACAAAAACAATGAATCACGAAGGGTATGAATAATTTTGAACCATCACCAAAGTTTAATGACCTTTTCTTTTTCCATTGTTTATGTACATGAGTTGAAAAGGGTAAAGGTAAAGTTAGTGGTTTATAGGTTTGGATCAGTGCCTTTGAGGCAGTCTCTCATGACTTTAGCCTCCCTGATCATCAGACTATATCACGCTTGCACAGGCGTGCACCACCTCCACTCCCTCAAGAGTATCTCCTAGCCCGGCTGCTACTAAGGCACCTTTAAAGGCAGTGGATCAGACTGGATCTCATTTGCAAACATCTCCGCAGACCAGGAGAAGATAACCCATGCCCTTAGACCATTGATGAAGGGCATGTATATGAAATCTGGGGGTCAGTAATTACCTAGAATTTGAAAAATGCTGAAGAAAAGTAGCCGTTTAGTGTACGTTCTGTGGTAGGAATGTTTTCTTGCGAGAAAAAATTCAAATCAGAGTCTAACGGTCACTTTAATTCCAATAAAACTGAGTTTCTAGCTCCTATATTTTGCTACAGGTTCCCAGATGGCATTTTCTGCTAAATGCCATGGTATTTACACAATGTTATTTTTTAGGCATGCATGCAAAAGACATACCCTGCCTTTAAAGCCAAATTTGCCTTCAACAGGATGTATCGTCCTCTCAGATACCCATTAAAGTTTGTACTCTAGCTGGGTGGAAAGGGGTATGACAGGTAAAGTGTCTTAGCCAAGGACACAGATGCCGCGATATGGACTCGAACCGGGTGTCTCTGGGTCGAGAAACCTTTGTCTTATCCACTAAGCCGCGACGCCTCCAGAGACCAGAAACAACATTCATTCGCAAATGATAACTAAAATGTATTTAAGCGATGTGTAGGTATATCCAGCTCCCCTTTCATTTTTCTTGCCAAAAATGCAAATATCTCCAATTTTCTATGAGGTATGAATAATACTTTATACAACATTTAGCTGTTTAGTAGGAATCACATATAGGCCTAATAATTATTTATTAATTTTGATCTTAGTTGGTTGTCGTGGAAAACAAAAATTGATCCAAGATTTCGTGAAGTGACCTATTACCTCCCCACCCCCTCCCCCCCCCCACCCACACACACATACATACACATTCAGTACTAAAATGCATATAGTGCCAGAATTCGGAGGTTTGTTGGTTCACGCGTTGCGGTGCGAGCTATTCAAACCTTGCTTAGCCCAATAAACACCACCAATAATTGACCCATATCCATAGGCGTACGCAGGATTTTGCAAAGGGGGTGTTTATGGGCGGCCAAATCCTAGGTCTAAAAATTTCCCGGTCTGCCCAGCCGCCAAAAAGTGAAGAAAAAAAATTCATTCCAAATCCGAGTTTAAAAATTTTTCCCTGTCAGTCCAGCCGCCAAAAAGTCGCTTAGCGGAGGGGGGGGGGGGTGGGTGTAGCGGTGAATTTTTCGGACACCCCCTCCTTTTGCTAAAGGGAGTGTTTGAACACCCCAAACACCCCCTCCCCCCTGCGTACGTGTATGCCCATAGCCCTTCAATTTGGGATTATACAAGGAATTTCTTGATTTCGTCGTAGAGGACCAGGACTAGTGCACCACCAGCAGTACGCAACACGTTGGCGAAGGCGCCCTTGAAGAACGATCGACCTCCTTCCTCCGCAGCGATCTTTCGCCAGCAATCTAGGTGGTCCTTGTACATGACCTCACTGCTTTTCCGACCAGACTGCATCATCATACGACGGCGAACCGTGTCGGAAGGGTAGGAAACCAAAGCCGCAGTGATGGCGACGCTCTGCGCAACCATCCACGAGACTATAATACTCTTACTAAGATGGGGTGGTAACATGCCCTTGGCCGTGTCATACAAACCAAAGTACGCAGCCCTATAGATGATGATACCCTGCAGAGACTCATTGAATCCACGGTAGAGCCCGCCAACTCCATCTGTCCTGTAAATTTTCCTCAGGCAGTCCCAGAGACCTGCGAATTGGCGCTCTGCCGGTCCCTTACCGATATCCACAGCTAGGCGAGTACGAGCGAAGTCTAATGGGTAGACGAAACACAATGATATTGCGCCAGCGGCGCCACCGGAAGCCAAGTTTCCAGCCAAGAACCTCCAGAATTGTGTGTTTTTATCAATTCCATCCAGGAATATCCTCTTGTACTTGTCCTTCAAGGCAAAATTGAGAGCCTGGAAAGCAAAAGATAAATTTTGATTTTTAAATTTTAAATTTTGATTTTTAAATTTTGATTTTGAGTTTATTTCATTGTTTCTGTATCTCCAGAAGCCTTAGCTTTTTATTCTATGGTACGACACAAGGGTAGTAGAAGCTAGTTTTTGTCGAGCCAACCGAGGTGGAGGGAGACTAAGGGATCACTTTGGCGTCTGTCCGTCCGTCCGTCCATCCGTCCGTTACGCTTACAAAAACTTGAATAACTCTGTGCTAAATGCTCCAATTTTAATGAAACTTGGATGGTAGATGTCACATAGGGAGCTGAAGGTCACCGACAGGGGTCAACGACCTTTTTGAGCCCAACGTTAAGTTTTTTTAGCAAGTTTTGATTATGGCCCATAAATTTCCCCCATTTGCCAAATTGTGACCAAACTTGGGTGGTAGATGTCTCAACAGAGCTGGAGGTCACTACAAGGTCAAAGGTCACCGACAGGGGTCAACAAACTTTTTGATCCCAATGTTAAATTTTTTGGACAAGTTTTGATAATGGCCAGTAACTTTGCCCCTATTTGCCCAATTGTGACCAAACTTGGGTGGTAGATGTCTCATAGGGAGCTGAAGGCCATCACTAGGTCAAAGGTCATCGGCAGTGGTCAACAACCTTTTTGATCCCAATGTTAACTTCTGTTTGAGCAAGTTTCTGTGTACGCAAAACACATTTTGGCTATCGATCGCCTTGTTTCAAACCTGAAGTTTACCTGGTATATTGCCTATATGGAAGTTGCACAATTATGCAACCAATGTTGATCTAGAGTTGTGGTTAATGATGGAAATCTTTCATCAAAATTCTACATTTCATTAGTTTCCAAGTGAAAGTATATTATATTTGCATTATAATATGGGACTGATTCACTTCAAATGTAATAAATAGATGTAGGATTGGCAGTTTAAATTGGTGAAGTTTTCGCCTCCGTACCCTCAGTTGCAATATCAACAATTAACATTGTCACATATATTGATTTCTGTGTTGGTACCTTGTCAGCAGTGGGGATTTATGTAGAGGATTTGTCACAAAGGAAGTGTTCCGTTGTTTTGAAACTACTCTCTTCTGTTCTTTAGTGACATTATCAGAATACCATCTGTCCACAGAAGGTTTGAAAACGCAATTAAATACATTGTATAACACTGTTTCCAGTTTTAAAAATGAGCTTCATGATTCCCCATGCTACCGGTGTCTCTGATAAGGTCTGAAAATGAAGTCCTGAAAAATTGCAGTTTAAAACGATCATTAAGTGCTTCTACAAAGTGTAAATCATTGAGCCACCATTCCCGTTTTCCTCCATAGACTACTGTGTAGCATAATTTTCTATCAGCTGAGAATAATTCACGTGCCGATTTTGATCTCTATATTTACGAGTGGCAGCATAACTCTCTAAAGTTTTGTGTTCTATGGTGTTTATTTGTCCATCCAAACACTATAGTCAGATAGCAAAGTTTGACAGTTTTTTAAATAAGGCTTCCACAATTTTATAGTGTCTTTAATATTAAAATTATGTTGTTCTGCAAGTACTCGATCTTATCTTTGACATATTTGGCAAGTACCTTCACCCAAAATTACCTGTGTCGGGACGTATCTGATGATATTCGTGCCATTGCTGCGCCACAACGATAGGAATCCCTGCTCTCTGGCAACCCGTTGGAAGCAGTCTGCAATTCCTTTGTACCTCTTATCGACGGCAATCTGTTCTGACGCTCCTTGGAGCTGCATGCATGAATGAAGAAAGAATAAAAGGTGTTTTTTTTCTACTGTCGGCTTCACCTAAGTTTCATTGAGACATTACTCTTTACTCTCTTGTTTCAAGACTCTGTTCTTATAGTTCCGCATTACACCGTTATAAGTATTTTGTGATACAAGAACAGTAATTTCCGCAGGTGACTGACAAAGGAGAAGGTGTTTTCAAACTATGTGAGGGTTAAGCTTCTGTCACACTGTGCCGTCTAACGATTCCGTCTGCCCCCGTCTAAAATATTTACCTCAGACGGTGTCAGACGGTGTGTCTGTGGCAACTGGAATACAATAGACTTTTCTCTTCTTAAGAGGTAATTTTAGGGTGCTGAAAATGATTGTAGAAAAATTAAAGTTCAATGACCCCTCCTTTCTGTGATATTTATGCACAAAAGGGAGTAACTTGATAAATTTTCTCCAAATTACTGTCACAAAAGGAAGTAACTCATGCCTGTAACTTTCAACCAATCAGCTGTGCGCTTTGAAACTGCTGCTCTACATTAGTCAATCAGAGAGCGCCACAAGTTATCCTGGATCTGTGCTGAGTGAGTGCTGTCCTGCAGGTGAATGCAGCCAAAAAATGTTGAAAGGTATGTGTGTATGTGTCTTTCTGTGTTTGTCTGTTCGTATATCTGTGTGTGGCATGTGTCAATGTGTCTCTGCGTATATTTGGGTCTGTTTGTGTATGTGTGACATATGTATGTGTGAGTCTGTGTGTCTGTGTGTATATATGTATATGTGTCTGTATATGTCTAAGCCTGTTTCTGTGTGTGTGTCTGTGTGTATGTGTTTGTCTGTTTATGTGTGTATCTATGTGATATTTGTCTGTGTGTGTCTGTATGTGTATCTGTGTATGTCTGTGTCTGTTTCTGTTTGTGTGTGTGCCATGTGTCTGTGTACATGTGTATATATGAACATGTGTATGAACGTGCATGTGTTTATGTGTTTGTTTTGTTGTATGTGTGTGTGCGTGCGTGTGTGTGTATGTGTGTGTGCCTGTATGTGCATGTGGTGTGCATGTGCGTATTTGTGATGAGTGATGTGAAAATAATGCTTTATTCTCAAAGATAGACTTTCAGTCATGGTTTATAATGTTAAATAGTTGAGTTTGTCTATGTTTGCGTGACTGTGTGTGTGTGTGTGTGTGTGTGTGTGTGTGTGTGTGTGTGTGTGTGTGTGTGTGTGTGTGTGTGTGTGTGTGTGTGTGTGTGTGTGTGTGTGTGTGTGTGTGTGTGTGTGTGTGTGTGTGTGTGTGTGTGTGTGTGTGTGTGTGTGTGTGTGTGTGTGTGTGTGTGTGTGTGTGTGTGTGTGTGGTTGTGTGTGTGTGTGGTGTGTGTGTGTGTGTGTGTGTGTGTGTGTGTGTGTGTGTGTCGTGTAGTTGTAGTGTGTGTGTGTGTGTGTGTGTGTGTGTGTGTGTGCGTGT